>OX393576.1:56083323-56113384 GCA_947652605.1 Elmis aenea
GGTCGATTGTGGCTAAACGGTTTGAGATATAAAGTTGATTCAAACGCCATTTTAAACAGTTTTTTCTTCCGACCACGATAAAAATATTTTGAAATATACAGGGTGAGTCACCTCTCTGGAAACAATAGCAACTTTTTTATTTCAAATACAACACCCCATTTTTTATTTAATATTCTTGACCGCCTTCATTTTATCTTTACATCGATATAAAATAGTACAGGTTTTTATGCGGCCTAGTCACTAAAAAAAAATAATTTCAAAATTTTTCAAGGTTTTAAGTGTTTATTTAAAAAATTCTCCCGAAGTCATTTTTCGAAGCACAGAGTTGTAATTTGGTAAGGACATGCAAAAAACATTGCTCTATTAGCTCGATACGAAAAAGTTTAAATCACGCATACAGGGTGTTCATAAATAGGTGGCAACTTTCCTGATTTTCAAAAGCTCGTTTCAATTTTTTCAAATGCAAACCCCTGTAAAGTGAAATTAATTGTGGAAATGCTATAATTCAAGAAATAAATGACAAGTTTTTGGCGTTAGTGAAGTGAACAGTCAGCTTTTTCGATTTGCACGGCATCCTATTTGCTTTAATAATGATTAGAAGAAAAAATGTCGAAAATCTCGAAAAGTATGAGTTTTGGGTATAGGACATACTTAACAAAAAATGAAGCTCTCTTAAAGACGAATTCGATGACATAACAAAATACAGGGGTTTGCTTTTGAAAAAATTGAATTACGAGCTTTTGAAAATCAGGAAAGTTGCCACCTATTTATGAACAGCCTGTATGCGTGATTCAAACTTTTTCGTATCGAGCTAATAGAGCAACGTTTTTTGCATGTCCTTACCAAATTACAACTCTGTGCTTTGAAAAATTACTTCGGGAGAATTTTTTAAATAAACACTTAAAACCTTGAAAAATTTTGAAATTATTTTTTTTTACTGACAAGGTCGCATAAAAACCTGTACTGTTTTATATCGATGTAAAGCTAAAATGAAGGCGGTCAAGAAAAATAAATAAAAAATGGGGTGTTGTATTTGAAATATAAAAGTTGCTATTGGTTCCAGAGAGGTGACTCGCCCTGTATATTTCAAAATATTTTTATCGTGTTCGGAAGAAAAAACTGTATGGAATACCGTTTGAATCAACTTTATATCTCAAACCGTTTAGCGACAATCGACCGATCCGCCACTAATGACTCACCCTGTAGAGTTGCACAATATTTTCGAATATAATATAGTTTTAATTCTGATTAACCGTTAATATAAATAAGCTCAATACAAAATCATTCTTTTTTTCCCATTGATAATTTGTAGAAGTAATTTATCATTTCGACCTGAAATTCGTCGCAAACATTTTTTTCATATTAAATTCTATTTAAAGTCTATTTATCTTACTAAACTTTTTTTATTTTATGCAGCAGCAATACTTATAATTAACAGCAATTCCAGGTTATGAAAGCTATGACTAGTATTTGAATAAAAGTTCAGGTAAATTTTTTGTGCAGTCGAATGTAAAAGATTACTAAAACAATATTGTTTTAAATATGACAGTAATTATAAAAATACACTCATATGCTACATATTCGTATAAAACTGCGTGTTTAGTTTAATTAGCCGTACCATTAATAAATTGTAGAAAAGTCAATATTTTACCCCAACGTTATTGCTTATGTGACTATATAATTGTATTACACAATTTGTTAAATGTTTAATTTATTACGAAATGAATAAAGCTAGGACAACATAATTGTTCCAAGCTCATTTGAATACAGTGGAATCTGTTTGAATTCTGTAGTGGCGATCGTTACGTCGCAAAATAGCGCTTGTTATCAGATTTAGTGTGTGATGTGGCTGATATTAGGCAAGAGTTATTTGTTCTCACGATACACAAACGAAACAACTGGTACATATAATGTTTCTAGCTTAGTTTTTACTGTAAAAATTGCTTGTTTAAGTTAATATCGTGTAGAATGAAAACACTACTTGAGGATATTTACAGAATGAGCAGTTCATAATGGCACGTAGATGGAACAGAATACTTGGAATTTTCAAGCTCTAACGTTTAAGTTAATAAATCATCCTCTATTACATTCTGTTGGGTGATAATGCAAGGATTATTTAAATTCCACAAGATGCATAAGATTTTTTAACGTAATAGGTCCTAAAGCAAAACGTATCAAAATATTTTTTAGGCCACCTAATGTTTGGAATAAGATAAAACTTTAAAGTGTGCCTTTTTATAAAATGAAACTCCTAATCCGTTTTCCGTACGTTACAATCTAGTCATACTCTAAATATCAATTTAAAATTTTCTTAATTTGTGACTAGAGTTTACTCTACTACTATTTCTATTATTAGCTGCTGAAGAATAACATTTGGTAAAATTTTTTGTTTGTTTTTCATTATCCAACAGAAATAACCACAATTTTTAATAGTTTTCTACAAATTCTCTCTGTTTAAATAGACAATTTTATTGTGCAAGCACCGTGAAACAAATATGAAAAATGTTGATTGTTTATATGGCACGTTTGTTGGCCTCAAAAGACGCACTTTCGTATATCGAGAGATATTCATTGCGAATAAAACGAACCTCAAGTTTATTTTTCCGCAACAGCAATAAAAATTTTATGTTAGTTGTGAGTTCAGCAACAATACAAAGTCATGTCCACAAAATTCAACCTAGAATTTAGACGCTAAAACATCTCAAAACAAGTAAGAACTTAAAAGTTGGGACATTAAATATTTTTAGGGTTTAGAAAATCTTTGAAAAATAAAACAATGTATATAAAAATCACGAGTGAAAAAGCTCTAAGCGATTGTTTTGTCAAAATAGGTTAGTTTTATAACTTTCATACTTATTTTATCGAAAACTGGCAACAAAAATCACGATGTAATAACTTGGTAGCGCTTGGCTTGTTTTGCCTAAAGTTTATCTCGGTTCCCTTGATAGTGCTGTTTAATTAAAGTTATTTATTGTATATATGTATACATTGTTTTTTACACCACAAAGTTGTGTATTTAACTGGCAAAATATTTTAAAGAAATTATGTTTTATAAGGTCACTTTATCACTGTTTAAATAGGAGCGAGACGTGCTTTATCTTTGGCTACCCAAGTTTTAATGAGTTTATTACCAAGGCTGGTAACCATCTCAAGAATCTGAGAGAAAAGTTAAAATTGGTAATTATGCACGAGTATCTTATAGCTAACCAAATTAATAAACAATATCAGTAGCAGCGTTCGCTATTTTCGTTATTTTCAATCGTCTTTTCTGTAATTGACTTGCTTTAATTTTAACTTCGTTTAAACTGCTTTTTGTTACGCGAAGTACATACGAGTAGGCGTCGTATAAAATCGTCGTGTCTTGTATATTAAGCCACAAAAGATCATTTCAGGGATAATTTAATAAAGAAACGAAGTGGGGGCGTATGGAGTTATTTATATACCAAAGAAACCTTTGTTATTCTTTCCCTCGTCTTCCATTTTGTTCATTAATAATTCTATCTCGTAGCATCTATTGAGTTCTTAAGAAACCTTTTAATTTCAAAATCTTTTTATTTACTAAGATAAACAATGACGCATGATTTTGGCAAGAGGGAGCAACATTTGATAGAAGTTCTATCTATTCAAAATCGCATCATCTCCAGATACGGAAATGTTCCATGACTAATGAGATCGCTAAACCTGACAACATGCGATGTTTATTAAAGTCAGTGCCAAATTCAGTATGGTTTATTTAAGAATATACAGGGTTATTCAAATTCGAGGCCCACCATGGGGATCTCGCTTATTATAATAGCTAGAGTATAGGTTTAAATTTGGCAAAGTTGCTAAATTTGATACTTATTGATAATCCAAAGAGAAATTGGGAATATCTCAAACGGTATCCGAGAAAATTAGGAAAACTGGAAAATGCGTTTTTTGAAAATCGTCTATAACTCCTTTGGAATTTGAAATATTTTAAATGTGTAAAGACATTGCCCTAGCAACTTTTCAAGCCGAGTCAAATGGTGGTCACAAATTTTTGCTAGATCGATTCGTTTTTGTTTTATGACAACCAACTTTGTTTTTTCTTATGGACGCAATTTTTGCTATTTACATAACAGGTATATCAGGCCAACCATACAGGCAATGAAACATGACACCAGAAAAAAAAAAAGATAACAGGATATCGGAAATGACACAAGCAATGAAAAAGGACATGCGAAAGGAAATAAAAAGAAAAGAGGAAAACACAAAAAGAACTCAGTTCCAGAAAAAACACCCGAAAAGAAAAAACAAGAACGCCTTACGCCTTCATAGGTAGATAAGCTTAAGGATTAAGTAAGTATGTTTTTAGAGCAGTAATCTGGGCTAAATTTCCTCAAGTTTATTTGCTTTGGAGAGGTTTACGTTAAGCAACCAACTTAAGATTCCACCACGTACAAAAAAATATAATAATAAAAACTCCATCAAGAAACACCATTTAATAGCACCTGCATAATTTAAATTGAAAAATAAAGGTAAAACCCGTGTTTAATCTAAAGAATCTGTATCGAAAAGTAGACATATAGCACTTTCATTCCCAAAGATAAACAGCTTTTTGTGTGATACGGGCATTATGAGCTCAAGACAATGTCTCATTTACATGATGGATTGCTTCCCAAGAAGTTGAAAAGCTATTACTTAAAAACGGAATAAAATAATTGTTTCGGGACCATTAATAATATACATGTCCCATTATCAAAATCTAGTCAATAATAAATTATTCCAACAATAAAAAAAAAACTACGACAGCTAATCCATACATTGCGAAAAAACATCATAGACTCGAGTGTAATATATTATGTGACTTTTTTTTGTGCAAAGAATAAATGTTGGTTGTTCTCAATCTAAAAATCACTGTTTACAAAGGATCTCTTGTAAAATGCTACGATGGTTTTAATAATATCGTTTGTTATTTATAAGCTATTAAAATAATCTTAATATTGAGGTAAATATAAGATTGCTAACAAAGAAAAGAAACAAAATATTGAAACCGACCCAGCATATCGACAAATACCCTAAACTAATATTGTGAGTGTTTTTTAATTTACCTTTTTTATATTATCAAATGTAGGTACAGTTAAATTCAGAATTTAAAAAAAACATTTCCGACAGAATGGTGTTTAGCTATACAAAAGTTAATGTCAAAAAAAAACAAAGTTTAACTTACAAAAATACCAGGGGTTCCAATTTTATTATACAAGTGACAAAGTGACATTATTAATCAAGTGATACAAAAAATTGTAATTGATCTATGACTGTAAACACATAAATTGAAATGATTTATAAAGTTTTCTGAACCTTCTTCGGTAGGACTCCTAGAGCTACCTCATAGTTTATAATTTAGTCCTAAAAATTTGTACTGCTAACCATCAATTACATGCACCAACATCCCCACCATGTTTTAGGAACATCTTAAGACACTTATTGGATAATTCCTGAAGTGCCTTCGCTAGCGGTAATAAAAAATAATTTTTCAATCCACCATCAGTATTCCGTCCGATACCGACTAATGGAATGGCATCCAACCTTCGTTTTATAGAAAATGCTTCAAAACTTTCTAAGGAGTAATGCCTTACTGAATGTAAAAGCTAAGTGAAATGGTTACTCGATTTCAAATATCCTAAGATATTCGCTTTAATAGCAATTTTTACTTCATCCTAAGCAGACATTAATTCACGTTGTGAAAGGTAGATCTGTAATTGAAACCTCTTAGCATTAGGTATAGCGACAATGTGTAAGAAATATCGGTTTTCGATATCATTTTAAAGTAAAGAGATGACACTCGAGTTTTGATTCACGTGACCTTTCCTTGAATGTCAAGAACAAATGACTAACTTATATGGCTCAACAAGCATAGCAATAAGCAGTTGAAGTAAATGTCAAATGAAATTTTAGCATTGCGTCAACCAATTAGCCCCCAAGAATAATTTAGTTAGTGTGACTGTGAAATGACTTTCGCCATAGACAACAGTTAAAGAATTAGCCACAGAATATTATATTAACGTAAAAATTTTGTCTTAAGAATACTTGCAAAGAATTTGTAAATTAAGAATAGGCACTTATGTAGATGTTTTTTTAGTAAGCAAATTTTTATAATTTACGGACGTTTATTACATGGTAACATCTTATAAATTTGTATTTAAATTTTTTGATTGCTATCGCAAACAAGCAAGACATTTTGAGTAATTTAATACACAAAATTCATGCAAAATCATAAATGTCAAGTAATCCGAAATAAACTATTAAAAAATAATTAATAACATGTTCCCATGGAAATGAAATAATTATCTGTTGTCTTATGAAATAATGAGCCGTTTATGCTTAAGTTTATTCTGAGATAGTATGCTCAATTGGACCAAACAACGGAAATTTAAGCTTAACGAGTCAAAGTCCATCCACGTCAATTTTACAAATAAAAGGATAACGGATCCACCGCTACTTAATATAAATGGGACTATAGTGCCATATGAAAATCAAGCGAAATATCTTGGCATGACCCTTGACGCAAAATTGCGATGGAAAGAACATGTTAAAAAGAAAAAAAATGAACTTAATCTAAAATACAGACAGTACTTTTGGCTTCTTGGAAAGATATTCCAAATTATCAATTTATAATAAGATCCTAATATACAAACAGGTCCTGAAACCGGTGTGGCTTTATGGTATTCAACTTTGGGGTTGCACCAAAGACAGCAATATTACATCTATCCAGACTTTCCAAAACAAAGTGCTACGTAATATGGTAAACGCTCCATGGTACGTCCGCAACAGTGATCTTCATCGAGACCTTGGTATACCAATGGTTAAGGAAGAAATCAAAAGGTTTGCTGGTAAACATGAAGCCAGACTCCACCATCATGAGAATGCAGAAGCTCTTCAACTGCTGGACAACCAACACCTTGTCCGAAGATTGAAGAGGACCAAGCCGTTTGAACTCGTGTAGTGTGTTCTCTGTGTAAAAGCTGAGCATAGTGCGCGAGTGAGAGTGCATAGAATATAGTCAGAACAATCTAGAAGACATCAATGGATGGACACTAGTTGTTAAGTATTTAGTTTTAAGATTTACTAGAAAAAAATTGATGGTTGGTCTATTAGACCAGTATTAATAACCCAAACACCTAAGGTGTTTATATAAAAAAAAATAGAAAATTTTTACTAATGTTTGTTATTTCGATTACTTATGTTTTTCTCATTAGACATTATTTTGCACAAACATTATGAATCGCCATTTTATAACTATAAAGTGACATGTCACTTTCAAAACTAATAGCAGTAATAAATAAGTACGGTTTTATGTTGATTTTGTCCGATGTGTTTTCCTGAAGTGATGTTTAATTTACAGTACAGTTTGAGTTACTGTAATTTATGAAAATTCTTAGTAAATTATACCTATATTAAAAGTAATTTATATTTTGTAATACATTATAAGTTTTTACATGTATTTTGTGTTAGTAATATGTAAATTTATAATTTTATGTAATTGATGTAACGTTTTTTATATAAAGTTATTTATTCATTCATGTATTGAATAATTTTCATTGATAGGAGTGAGGATGTCTTCGTACATTTGATACTTATAAAGTAAGTAATCACTAGTTTCAAAAAACTGATTATAGTATTACAGCTTTATACGTTACAGCAAATTTTTCACGTAAGGGTTATATTGACCGTATACATTTTTTACCACAAAAAATGCTTTTTAAAGTGATAAATAAATAGTAAGTAAACAAAGTCATAAAATATTAAAGAAAATATCAAAAGACAAGATTGAAAACATTTAATTTGAAATGGTTCTTATTGACTCGAGAGAGACAGCGGGGCTAAATGAAGGTTTTATTCACAAATATAACCAAAAACAGAAGCACCGTGATTTAAAAAAAGTTTGTCATAAAGGGAAATATCTTATAACTTACTTTAGTGTGATATATAACAATGTAACACAAATACACTTAATTAATTGAAATAGTTGCTTCTTGGCCGTTTTTGTGTAATATCATTAGGATTCCAAAGATGAAAAACTGTACGCTATAAATCACTAAGTATTTTTCCCAACGCCATCCATTTAGTTAAGTGTTAACGATCTCGTGAGTGCGTTGCCTCTTTAACAATTTAGACCAGCTAATTGTTTCTTATCTTATTTAAGATCTAGTTTATTTATTTGTTTACTTTAATGTTCCACTGCTCTCCGTTTTTATGAATGCGAACTTTGAAATTTTAGTAAATTTAGTAAATTATATTCATTACTCATCGCGTAATAAACAAGTAATATATATAAGTTTCTCAACGTCATAATTTATGCCTATTATAAAACGATTCGATAAAGAACTAAAAGCAACAATTTAATTTCATACGTAAATCTCCATGTTTCAATTTTAGATCCTATTTCCCGTATATTTTCGTTTGTAAATATAAAAGTTGAAGCAAACTAAGTTTGAAATCGACTGATCTAAGTTAGCGACCTTATAACACTCTCGTTAGTGCGTTTTGGTTCATTTCACTTTTTCTACCGCCTTATACCCTGTATTAACAACTGGCAGTTTTCGAAGAAAAAACCAATAACGTTTTTTACAGCATTTTTTCCGCCTTGTATTCGTGAACCGATAAGAACATCTACAACCTTATTACTTTTCCTCTTAGTATTCATTTAAGCCATAAAAATGTATATTATAGCTTTATATAACGTAAATTTATAAGCCTACTATCGCATGATTTAGTATTAAATCTTTAAATTACATTGGCCAAAATCAGGAAATAATGGTGATAAACAACATCTTTACACAGGGTGTTTCGTAAAAAATGCGAAACAATCCGAGCGGTGATTCCTTATCGAAAATTAAGGGGGTCTTTTATATAATTTTTTTCCTTAGACGTCTCCTTTCGGAGTTACACCCTGCTAAAGGGACCCTGTAGAATAGGGTTTTTATTTTATTTCTCAAATTCGGGTATATATATGAGAATGATATTTAGTAGATAATTTAAAATTATTAGAAGGTTTCCCTTGATAAATTTTCATTTACCTTCACAGGGAGCTGAAAATTGCGACCCCTTTTGGCTTTTTTATCAGTACCTTTTGGTGGGTTTAAATTTGGAAATTTAGAAATTTAAAAAACTTTTTTTGAAAGTCTAATTTATTTAGAAACTTTTTTTATTCTATAACTTTTCTCGTTAAACCTACAGTTTTTGAGTAAAAAATAAAACAAGTAAATATGCACCATAATATTCTAATACAAAACGATCCATTTTGGTGGTTACCATGGTTTGTTTATGTTCATATTGGATAGAATTGACAGGTATTATTCATTTTGACGTTTACGCGGTGACAACGCTAAAACGCCCGTCAATTCTACCCAATATGAACATAAACAAACCATGGTAAGCACTAAAATGAATCGTTATATTGGAACATTTGATGGTTTATGTTTACTTATTTTATCTTTTACTCAAAAACTGTAGGTTTTGCGAGAAAAATCAAAGAATAAAAAGTTTCTAAATAAACCATCCTTTTAAAACAAAATTTTTTAGTTGCAAAATTTCAACCAACCAAAGAGTTCCGATAAAACAACCAAGTGGGGTTGCACTTTTAAGCCCACTGTGAAGGTGGGAGATGATTGAAAATATTATTGAGGAAAACCTTTTAATAAGTATAAATTATCTACCAAATATAATTCTCCTACATTTATACAAATTTGAGAAATAAAATAAAAACCTAATTTTATCGTTTTCCTTTAGGGGAGTGTAACTCCAAAAGGAGACATCTAAGGAAAAAAATTTATGTGACAGACCCCCCTTAACTTTTGATAAGGAATCACAACTCGAATTTTTTTCGCATTTCTTACGAAACACCCTGTATATGTTTAATTAAATACAATTGTGTTTTTTAACTTCAATCTCAAACGGTTTCACAGCGTTGCGCTACTTTAGTAAAAAAAAACACTCTAGCAGATAAGTGACTTTACTAAGCACATAAACATTAATACAACTAATATTTTTTAAACTAACATTTACATTTTTAAAATCTTAGCTTGTAGATAAGTGAGAATGATGTTTGAATATTTTTTTCGACTTCTAGATCTGCAGCTATATTCGCACAGTGAAGCAGATGTCCAACGTTTTCGGGATATATATCCGCAGCATAGGAAACAATAGAGAATGATATTAATCGTTCCAAATGCCACAAGCTTCAGCACAAAGGTGGATATTTCTGTGGAATAGCGACATCAGTTGTAATATTTCATATGTCAAAATCCTTTGTCAATAAGTTAAGGATCGTAGGACATGATAAAATCAAATATTTCAACAGTAATTTTTTTAAAGAATTGAAATTTCTAAAATGAAAGCTAGTGTTAAATAAAACAAAAGTAAACCAATAAAATAGTTAAAGTAAAGCAATTTTAAGTGGATAATGTGTAATATTGTTAAACTGTGTTTGATATTAATATTGGAGAGAATGTAATGATATTCACAATTGAACAATTATTTAAATAAAATGTTTTGATGACTTCAACACGTTGTTGAGGCGTCAGATGTTCCATGATAAATTGTAATTGACTACTCTTTAAGACTGCCAATTACTAAATGTCAAATGTCTGTCAAACAGAAATGACGGCCAAAAGAAATCGGCCTGGAACATAATATTCACCCTGTAGTTATGACAGATATACCAAAACTTCTAAAATCATAGCGCTTTTGGAAGGGTTTTGTTTTTGATGGTTTTCTCCGGAACCGTTTAAGATTGTTTCAAAAACTTTGCACCATTTTACTTACAAAGGATGCGCGAATTGGTATATAGAAGAATTTCGATTTTGTCTCTGACGGTTTCACGGCCAACGCGAAAGCAAAAATTACTTTTATTGTTCAACTTTTTAGTTTTTCCGCTATTTTTCCGAAGAAGTGGCCAGTGGCAGGTATAACTCTGCAAAACTTTTAGTTTTGATGTTCTTGATGCAATGTAGCCGCATGAAAAGTTGGAACATTCAAATATGGAATGTTCAAATCTGGAAAATGCACCGATAGAATCAATTAAATCTTGAATCATTCTACGCTGGAATCGTTCAACGCAGGAATCATGCAACGATGGAACCACGCAACACAGAATTCCTTCATCACTGGAAAGCTCAAATCTGGAATCCAAAAATTAACAATTTTTGCTGCCCTCTATATTACAACGGCCAAAGTATAATATAATTACAGAACAAGCGGTTATTTTAATGGAGCATATTCTAAAGAATCCATCGATACCAATAACTTGTATTTTTATTAAGAGTCTGCTTCAAAAATTTCAAATTATTGTGAAGATTTAAAAGATCCTGTTAATCGCAGTACACTGCACAACTACAACAAAACAAATGATCGTTGTTTTATGTTTAACTACTAGTCATTTAATTAAAAAGTCTAAACATTTTGGTAATCATTTTTAGATTACTGCGATTAAAAGGATCTCTTAATAAATCTTCACAATAATTTGAAGTTTTTGAAGCAGGCTCTTAATAAAACTACAAGTTATTGGTATCGATGGATTCGTTGGAATATGCTCCATTAAAATAACCGCTAGTACCACCATAGTTCCATTTAAAAAAATTGACTTTTTGTCAAAAAACTGATTCCGTAACCTTCAAAGCCAATTAAAGTAACCTAAATGTCATTTCAAATTTACAAAATCGTTTTTTGGACAATTGTTGACATAATCAAAATAAACTTATGCAGGTCACGGCACACTTAATAAAAAACTAAATCTTGTTTAAAAGAATTTTGAGGTTATAAAAATTAACCAAAATAGTGCAGTTGTATGCAAAATTGCTTCCTCTTTCCAAAAATGTAAAAATATACAGGGTGTTCCACTTAAAATAACAAAGTTGCGGTCATTTCCGGCGAAACCGGGAGTGAAACAAATGTGTGCATGGGCTCAAAGAGCCCGGTTTTACGCACATATCATATGTCTAACATTTAATTTATCTAAAATCAAAACTAAAGAAAAAAAGGGGTGTGCCTCACTTCACTTACACCCGGTATATCAAGGGTTTAATTTTTGTGGAACTTTGCTATTTTTAATGTAACACCATTTATATTTCTGTAGATATTTAAAATTCCTTTAATAAACATTGAGCATGACTCATAATTAAAATTAATGTTTTTGAAGTTATTATGATTTTCGCAATATTTCGAAAATATACAAATTATTTGATACCGTCTTTATTACAGTAAATAAAACAAATTGTTGAATAGAAAAGTTATTTGGTATTGCTAGTCGCTTATTGTAAACTTACTTTTAAATACTGTTTAATTTTCGCTGAACATACTGCAACTTTGTTATTTTAAATTCAAGATTTTTTATTTTAATGTTTGCTTTTAAATAAATTATTAACCGTTAAGAAACATTTAGCATGTCCTCTATCTAAAATAATGGTTTTTAAGTTATTGCAACAAAGGGACCTAAGTTTGTGAAACACAAAATATCCATCCTTTTTTGTACGTCAATTTCCACTTGACATGGTTATTACGGCGGCTTCGTTACACAGCGGAAAAATGTGAATTATTCATAAGACTTTTAGTTATAGAGCCCCCATCTATTAGTCTTTCAAAATGCTGATGTGATATGGTATTATTCAGTGTCGTAAGTATAAGCTCTCCGATTTTACTGACCGTAAATGAATATTGAAGATTACACCAACAATAGAAACCGAAATAACTGAAATTTAAAATAAACCACTTGCGATTCTTATGTTTTCTAAATAAAGTAAGTGATTAAAATTTTAAGGTGTAGGTTTTGTAAATCATTTAACTTTAAAATAAAAGTTAACTTCAACGCTATTCTTAAAATTATACATATATACTTTTAGTGGTGTTATATAATTTTTCTATGTCATGTTGTTTGGATACTGTTTGTATTTTACCAGTTTTTCTTTCAATATAACGTAAAAAGCATCTTTAAGGGTATCTGTTTGTATTATTTTGACTTGTATGTTAGTGGTGTGAGTAGGGTTTACGTTTTTTAGTATTTTATTTGTGTAGGTTGTGTTGACCTACAAAAAGCGTTTTCGTAAAAAAATCTTATTTTTAAACAAACTTTTTTATTAAACATATGTACTTATATCCAAATAATACCATCAAAGTTTCAACTTTTACTTTTGTGTCTTGATAAGTAGAAGAATTGTACAAACCTGATACACGGTTTTATTCCACAAGTGTTGTCGGATAAAGTGTGGTACTGAATAACTTATTTCGTAATTCTTTATTTTTCCAAGTTGTCATATACAGAAAGAACAGAAACCTTGTCGCTGAGAAGGCGCTTATCTAAGGAATACAAAACTAGAACTCTTTTTATGTGAACGCAGAAAAAAAGTAAAACCATATATTATACAACTTTGTATAAAAGCATAAAAGCACTGCAGTGCCAGATCGTAAACCTTAATGGGTAAAACGAAATATCTCGGTAACGAAGAGACCGGCAACATATCTTGGTATCTACTAGAGTAGAGTGAACAGAGCTTGGCATACTCTGTTTTATAACTCCTACATGTACAGGATTTACTAGTAAAATTAATTCATGGCTTATTTTCGGACAATATAAAGTATGCAGACATATTCACAGCAAACCAAAGTCTTTGTTTACATTTTGTTGAGCTAACGTTTTGATCTAGTAGGTTTGCAATTTTATTTTAATAAACACTAAACAAAAAATGCAATAATCAATTGGAAGAGTCTAAGAATATTTCGAAGGAATTTTTCTTTGCAAAATAAAAATCTTCGGGCTATAATAATGGACAAAAAATATTCTTGTTAATAAAGAATACCCAATCACTTCATGATGATCATGATTCATATATGAGAAAAACCGTTTTCGTTTTATAGGTAACTATAACACTATTTACAATACACTATAACTTTTTTATTTTAAATACGTGACGTAGTTGGCTGTGACACCATTAAAAAGATTTTTATTTCTCGTTTCATTGATGTATGGGTTGTTAGGTTTATCTTTAAAAATAAGCAAGTTATTGCAATATTATTGTGTTTATTATATTTGATCAAAGTGGCCATGAAAAAACAAAAAAAGAATCATATATCAAAAATATGTTAATACCTAATTAATCACAAAAAAATTAAAATTGAAATAAATTAAGATAATTTTTTACATTATTGCATAATAATTTATGATTTTTCGCTTATCGTATTTGTAGGGATGAAAACTGTGCTTTTCTTAAATTCTGTGAGCTGAAGTTTTCGGTATTTCACTGACTGTTTCAATTTCCCTTACAGATATTTCAGCATTGTTTGTTACCTGGTTTAAAGTACATAAGTTGTTTTAAATCTTTATCAACTTGTCTTCGTTCTTTTTGTGGTTTTATAAATGTGCCAAAGGTTTTTAAATTATTTTCAAGCCGGCGGAAGATTGAAACACCGCACCGGGTTGTTGGCGTTCACGATATCGTTCCAATTAAGCATCAGCGGCAATTTTTGAATTTTTACGAGCTAATATGTAACACAAAACCATGTCAAATTTTTCTTTGTTTGAATATTTTTCCATAATAGATAATTTTTACGCTTACTTCATACAAATTAACACGTACACAACCTGTCAGATATAAATTGACAGTTATGCTGTTTTTCTTTTCTTTTTTTTTGTTTTTTCATGACCACTTTGATTAAACATAATAAATACATTATATTGTAATAACTGACTTATTTTTAAAGATAGACCTAACAACCCAAACATCAATGAAACGAGAAAAAAAATCTCTTTTTAATGGTGTCACATCCAACTACGACCCGTATTTAAAATAAGAAAGTTGATGTTAAAATAGCAAAACTAATAAAGATAGATAAAATTTATTAACAAATATAAATTCTGCACAAAAATTGTCCTAATAATGTTAAAAAATATTTTGAGTATGATTTTAAATGCGTACGCAAGTTAAAAGCAAAAATCGAATACGTCATTTATTCATTTTTATGAATAGCGCAGAACTGTCAACATTTTTCAATTTTTTTTTATAGAATAGTTGCTCTTAAAACATAGATTTAACCAACTGTATCTCTTACCGTTTACGAGATCCCCATGCTGTTCACGTTAACTGAGACACCCTGTATACTTTAATTCTACGCATGCCCAATTCGTAAAATTGACGATATAGTACTTATAATAGAGATATGGATTTTACGCATTTTTGTTGCAGCTACACTCTACATGTAAATTTTTTGATGTTACTATCCATCTACAATTTTATGTTTAACATATAAATGAAATTTCGTAGAACTGAATATTTTAGACACTTTATAACGTTTCGTTGCACTTGAATTAAATAACATTGCGTTGGTGTTTTATGTGTTTTGCAGTTGTTCTTTCGCAGTTACATACACGGACGCAAAAAAATATTAATTTAGAGTTTTAACTAATTTGTTACACTCGTTTGCATGTGAAACGATGCCAGGGTGAATACACGGGTTTAAATATCACAGGAAACGAAAAATGTTGCTTTAGTGTAGATAAGTCACACACATTTGGAACAGTGTAGTGAAACTGGCAAATAAACCCGTAAAATATTTTAGAAATTCGGTCTTTTTCGAGTTTTGCTGAAATAAAGTAAATTGCAAATGAAGCGAAAAAAAGTACATTTATAAATAACGTCAAAATGTAGTCATGAGACTGTATATAGACTGTTTCAAAAATACAAATTTGTTTTCTTTTCATTAAATTATAGTTTAATGAGACCGTAAAATTTAAGACTTTTTTGACGTTAGAACTTTACTATTGATTTTGTTTAAAAAAAGGATTGATTCCATGTAAAATAAACTTTCTAAAACAACTTTTAAAAAGAAATAACTATTAAATTTATTTTAAAAGTTTTTCTGAGAACGATAAGAGCCGGAGTACCACAGGGCAGTGTTTTAGGTCCACTGCTGTATTTAATACACACATACGATATACCATAAACAGAACAAACTGTGATTGCTACATTTGTAGATGATACAGGTGTTTTGGCTTTCGGAAATAATGAGCGAGAAGCGAATGAAAAGCTGCAAAGATCTTTAGATAAAATAAGCGCGTAGGCAAAATGCTGGAGCATAAAACTTAATCAAAATAAATCACCTCACGTCAATTTTACAAACAGACATACGGAACAGCTACCAATTATCCTGAACAATCAAATTATACCTTACGCTAACATAGCAAAGTATCTAGGTATGAACCTAGATGCTAAGCTTCGATAGATGAAGCACATTAAAAAAAAAAACTAAATGTTAAACACAACAATATGTATTGGCTTTTAGGCAGACAGTCCGAGTTGTCAACACGCAATAAATTTGTGATAAATATAAACGGGTTCTAAAACCTGTATGGTTACACGGGATACAATTGTGGGGGGTGTGCCAGGACTTATATCGAAATCATACAAAGGTTTCAAAATAAAGTTCTGAGAAGTATTGTAAATGCTCCCTGGTACATAAGGAATTGTGACCTTTACCGAGAGCTAGGTGTGGATATGGTTGCTGACGAAGCAAAACGATTTGCACCGAAGCACGAGAAGAGGCTTCACAATCATGTTAACACTGAAACAATGCAACTGCTCGACCAGCGTGGGATTGGTAGAAGACTCAAAAGGACCAAACTTTTTGAATTAATTTAGTGAAATTAGTTTAGTGGATCCATAGCAGAGCGTAGTGCGTTTCGTGTATGTGTACCAACCAGAACCGCCTGACAAGAACAATAGGTAAACTCAGTAAACACTTTAGCTTATTAGGAAAAAATCGCTTGTTAATCTTATTTTTTTTAAACACCAGCAGGTGTTTATATTTAAAAAAAAACGTTTTCCTCACAATGAAATTGAAAATATGACACCACTTTCTTGAAGCATATATTTATTTTCTATAAGGTGCACAAATTAGATTTTGTTAGATTTTAACGTTTTAGTCCATCATCAACCTCAATTTTTCTTATAAATCCTTTACTGTGTTTTTATGTAAGAAGACAGTATCAAAAATTCAGAATACATAGACTGATATACCATGTAATTGGTAAAAATTAAAAATGTATTTATTTATTACGGAAATAAAGCACAAAACTAAACGCATTCTTTTGTAATAACTTCCATCGTGATAGGACCATTGTAGTGTTTTTTGCGGATTTAAATTCAGCATAAAATCTTAATAGTTGACCTCAACTTAACCAACTTAAGATAAGAGATCTTTATATGGAGCATCGAATATATAAATTAACAAAAATAATTTACTAAATTTCCACTTCACATTTATAATTTTAATTTTGATGTGACAAAATTCTTAAACATTTTGTTATGCGTTTATTTTAGGTTTAATTTATTTTCTCTTTCGTTTTCTATATGACTTGTTAAGTAACCTAATTGAGCTTTAGCAGAATTTACAGCTAAGTCAATATATTTTCCGAAATGTGAGCATTTAAAACCTAACCACGTGATTTTTTTGGGTAGTAAAATTTAGTTATAAGAATCCAATATACTTGCTTGGAAGATTCTAAGTAATTCCGGTTTTTCCGCGTGTACCGTGGAACTCTCTCGACTTTTCTATTGTACGCTTCTTTTTATGCCTAGATTACTTTGGGCCATACAGCTCTTGTGGCAATCTAGATAATACTATCCCCATTGCGTTTTCTACAAATTTGTATCGAAGATCTTTTATACTTCCACCCCATTTCTTTGACTTTTAGCTTAGAGAAAATTAATGGAAGGAAAATATATTATTACATTTTGGCACCATTTATTGAAGCTATTTTAAAAAATGAAGTATCTTAATGAAACTAGGGCACTCATGAATCATAATAGATACAGAGACGGTCTAGTCGAACAAATTTATAGTAATTTTGGACAGTAATTATAAGTTACTTAGAAAAGCTAAGCCACAAGATTCATTATTTGAACATTGCTAAACATGTAAATTTTCTTATGTTATTAGGTCGTTTTCATACGATTATAAGTTAATTTAAAAACCAAACACTCTATATACTCTTTTACTGCTTAGGCCAACTCCAACATTGGTTCACATTAAACAATTTAACCTTAAACGTCAATAAAACTCAAGTTATAAAATTTTCACAAAGTAAAATAATCTCCGACTTAAAACTTTAAAATAATTCCACAACTATAAATGTTAATGATATATCATTTCTTCTACCAAGATCATTGTCAAGACACCTTTCGTGACAAAGAAATATTAACTTTTTACGTTCTATTCATTCGCGAAGCCATCCTTTCAAAAAAATGTTGCCTCTATAATTATTGCAATATATAACAAATTTAACACATCACCTGAGAGTATAAAAAACTACCCAACCCCGACTTAAAGAACAAA
Source organism: Elmis aenea (assembly GCA_947652605.1). Classification (NCBI taxonomy): domain Eukaryota; kingdom Metazoa; phylum Arthropoda; class Insecta; order Coleoptera; family Elmidae; genus Elmis; species Elmis aenea. The sequence continues at coordinate 56,101,669 of OX393576.1, forward strand.
TCAAGAAATGTTCTAATTTCTAAAGCTTACTATGGAGTTAGTGAATATCTTAATGACGCTTACTTTTTTTTTAAATTGTTTTTTTTTTGTGCTTCTACTTCTTGGTCATTAGCACCTTTTGTTTGTTTGTTAGATCAGCCCCTCCAACCCAACGTCACTAACAAATTTCAGGATTCTGTCCGTGTTGGCATTGTCTTCCAAGGCTGCCTTTAGTATTTCGGGTATGTTAAGAACCTTACGCCTATCTTTGAATAGGGCACACTGTATCAGTCTATGTTCCACTGTATTGTCTGTTTTGCAGTTTTGGCATGCGGGTGCCTGTTCCCCTTGAAGCAGGTGGCAGTGTGTGACGTATGTACGTGTGCCCTATTCGAAGTCTCGTCATCGTTGTTTGTGCTTTTCGTTGATGGCTGCCTGGTCCCGGTCTTGTGTCTTCCTTTATTTGTCTTAGCTTGTTGTTGCTGGTATTTCTCCACTCCTGGGTCCACTGGTTTTTGATAGTTTCTTTCACCACTGATCTGATGTCGCTTCCGGTCATGGGTATCTTCAGGATTGGTTCGGATATTGCTGTCCTTGCTGCTTCATCGACCTTTTCGTTACCTTCTATGCCTGAGTGAGCTGGTGATCTTAGTAGTACCACCACGTTGTTGTCAATTATTGTTTTCGTGTTGTGTAAAATGTCCTGAATTTTCTGTATGTGTGTATTTTAGGTGTATAGCCGATTTATGTTCTGTAATACACTTAACGCGTCACTACATATCGCGAATTTACTATCTTTAACATTAGCCGTGTGGTATTCGCACGCTTTCAGTATCGCTACACATTCCGCGGTATAGATGGAAGTGGATTTAGGGAGGTGGAATTGTTGAGTATTTTCGATTGAGTACATAGTTGCGCCAACATTATCGTTTGATCTGGAGCCATCTGTATAAATAAATTTGAATCCCTGATAGTTGTTAATTTTTTCTTTGAACAGGTTTTGTTATATTGCTGGGATTGAGGAGGATTTTATGTGTTTGGTAAGAGAAGTGTCAATTTGTGGTTGTTGTTATGTCCAAGGTGGGTATTTGTTGAAAGTTGTTGTCACTATTTTTGGATATGAGAAGTTCATGATTGTGGTTTCTTTATTCACTATTTTTTGTATTGGGGTTTCGTTTTTTAGCATATTGTTTCGGTTCGTGTGGAAGAAGTAGCTGTATGCAATTTTTTTGGGATTTTATAGTAGCTTTATAGTGTAATTTATCAGAAGTTGCTTTCTTCTCAGATTTAGCGGCTGTTCTCCTGCTTCTGAAAGGATGCTTTTTACGGGGCTCGTTCTGAAAGCTCCGATGGCTAATCTAAGCGACTGGTTGTGGATCGGATCTAGAATTTTTAAGGTATTTGGTTTAGCCGTTATGTATATTATACATCCATAGTCGATTTTTGAACGGATTAAGGCTTTGTATAAATTTGTTAGTGACTCCTTGTTTGCTCCCTATTTTGAGTGCGCTAAGCATTTGATTATATTTAGTCTTAGGTAGTTTTAAGATTGTTTATGTGAGTTTTCCACGTAAGTTTTTCATCAAATGTGATCCCTAGGTAGTTTTTTGTTTTTACAAATTCAATTTTGTTGTTTTTAATATAGAGGGTTGGGGTGTTATGGACATTTTTTGTTTTGCAGAAATGCATTGCCTTTGTTTTACTTGGCGAGATTGAAAATCCAGTGTTTCTGCTCCATTCTTCTAGTGTTGTTAACGTTTGTTGTAACTTGTTTTGAGCTTTCCAGATTTTTTCCCCTGTGAAAAATGGTTATATCATCGGCAAACAATGTTATTTTGCATTATTTGGTTATGCAGTCGGTGACTGAGTTTATTGCTGTTAGAAACAGTGTGACACTTAGTATTTCGCCTTGTGGAACACCATTTTCTGCGTTTACTTTAAAAACTCTTTTAAGTAAATATAATTTTGTGTTGTATATATTCTTATATATGCGTATTATCATTATTATGACATGTTCTACGCCTTTTTGGATTTTCACAACAAATAAAGAGTACTACTAATACCACTACTACTACTATAGTTGTCAATAATTTAATGTTATATGGCTGATAATCACTAATAGCTTTTACAAAATTTTTGTTCAAATTTTTACTAATGGCATAGATATAAAATAGTTAGTTAATCTTGGCTAAAACTCTGTATTTCAGACCGTTCTTAATATATTTGTGATATTAAACTTTGAGGTTAATTGCGAAACACTTTTTTTTTACAAAAAAATATGACATTCGGAGTTTTTAAAGCTCTTTGCGGATGCGTATTATGAAAAATATTAAACCTTTTTAGCTGTGTATATAAAATCATGCAGTCGTAGTGCGTAAATGTGTTAATACAGATTTCGCTACGAGCCTTTAAAAGATGGCAGTATAAACGCAAATAAATCGAAAAATATTCAACATTATGCAAATACCTATGGAAAAATTCAATATTTATTTATGAACTGAACACTTGTTGACTAAGCATGTTGATACGGCAAAGGAAACGTATGTATTAAGATACTCTGGCGTAGCACTAGTCCAATTCTAACAAAAAAATAAAGCAAGGATTCATTATACATGCAGTTTACAACTATCAATTCCTTAATGCGCCACGCTGAAATCATAAAATCATTTTGCTTGGTTTACAACAGTTTAATTTCATACACCAACATTAGCATTACACATTTCATTTCCTACAATCAGAACTACATTTCTGCAGGGTTGGTTGTAATCAGGGCTCGAAACCGAAAAAATTTTTGGTTAACGGTTAACCGAAATCGAGAACTTTATTTTTATAACGGTTTTTGTTGAAAAACCGGTTTTATTCGTAAAAAACCGGTTTAGAAAAAACGGGTTAAATTAACCGGTTTTTAAAATTATTTAGATCAGGAATGCAAAGTATGAAATGATATTATTTATTTATAATTTTATAATAAATGTACAATCAAGAGTTCAGTAATGACTTTTGGTAAACTAATCGCATTTACTACAGATTTTGTATTTTTCAACGTAATTTTTATTAAAAAAAAGACATTAAAAAAACCGGTTTTTTATTATTTTGGTTAAAGGTTACCGTTTTTTTTGCCTAAAAATAACGGTTTCGGTTTCGGTTAAAAATCACTTTTTCTGACAAAAAATAACGGTTAACCGGTATTTTAAACCGGTTTAAAAAACCGGTTTCATGCCCTGGTTGTAATTGAATGAAATCATTTTTTAAAAAGTAAACAATAAGTTAATTCAAAAATGCGTAACTTACTTCTGTGTACAGAAAAAGAGAACACATTATTTTTAAAAATGTGTTTTTATTCAAGTTTTGTAAAAATGCACTTTTTCATTAAATAATAATGTAAGCTTTCCCTCTGTGTAAATGAATAGGAAGCTCATACGAGCTTACACTTCATTGCCTGTGTCTTTTCTAAATCTCTTATTGTGATCGGTTGTCACACAAAGTAACTACTGAGTCGAGTGAAGACGGATGAGGTAATCCGTAGAGCAACTAATAATATCAAGCAATCTAAAGAAAATGATAAAATAGCTGAACCTAGTCATATTCTTGTAACATGTTTTTACATTTTGGTTTCAATCCTTAGTATAATTAATAGCAGGGACATTTAAAAATCATTAATATCTGCTAACTAAATGACACGTTTCTTGTTTTTGTTTAAAAATAGTCTCATAATTACACAAAGTTCACGCAGTAATTTTTAGAAAAGTTAAAAAAATAAGCTTTAATGAAAGCACGTCCTTAAGTAGATACCTCCCACGTAAATTACCATTTGAGCGGCGGGTTCTAGCAGGACAGCGCCTCGTTCGGCGAGGATGTTCTAGCCTCAGCGATGCACAGACTTATTAAGACTAGGGGCCACAAAGATTATTTTTGACTTAAGGGAGAGCCAGCAAAAAAATCATAAAGGTTATGTATTATACAGGGTGTTTCTTAAATCATGCAAAAAAATTGTAAGGTGATTTCTTATCGAAAATGTACATTTTTTTTCTTAGACGTCTCCTTTTGGAGTTACAACCTCCTAAAGGGGAGCAGTAAAATTAATTTTTTATTTTATTTCTTAAATTTGGACATGTTGTGTAAGAGACTGATATTTGGTATATGTTTTATACTTATTAAAAGGTTTTCCAAAATAATATTTTTAATCATCTCCCACCTTCACAGGGGGCTGAAAAGTGCGACCTCTGCTGTTTTTTTTTTAATCAGAAGAAAAAATTATCGATATTTTTTAAAAACTTTAACACTCTTTAAAATGAAGCGTTTATGGACCCATGTTTATATGGAATATTCGTTTTAAAATGAGTTTCTGTATCGACTATTAAAGTTCTGCAACAAAAAAGTGGACCACCCTGTATTTTTCATTAATTGTGTAACAAAACAAAATTAAATTTTTTAATTCTATGTGTGACATTGCACAAAATTAACAGCTTTTTAAGGTTAGCTTTGACATTAAATACAAATTTTGTAGTGACCAAACGAAAAATTGAGTTTCCTATTTTTCGATTTATTAGTATTAATGAGCGAAAAAGTTTGTTCGCAGATGTATGTTGATCCAAAGAGGCTCGCGTATTTTAATGAATTTTCTAGCAGCAATTCATTTTTGTCTTTATCCAGGCAACGATAAAAGTTTAATAAATTGCTTTCATTAAATTTATATCTCAGATTCTCATCGTTTTCTATGTCTATGAGTTCAAGCTGTACTGATTCAGGTGCAATTTCCGCTAGAATCTAGCGAATAGGACCGTCGTAGCGAAGGAGTTAAATATTATATCCATTAGGATTATAAAAAGGAGTTGTCCTAAAGTACCTTCTCTTTAATAGTATTGGCGTTTTAAATTCCTGGAAATAACTGTTGTGGGTTCGCACATAATTATACTTACATAAACTCTTAGCTTTCAAAATTTAAAAGGTTTTAAACAACAAATATGTTTATTCACAGAGTCGTTGGTTTTTGATAAACATAATTAAAAATTTTGCAATAAAATATAAATTTTAATATTGAATGATTTTTTAAAGTAAATATTACAAACATTTTAAACTAGGACCCTTAAAAATCAGCAAATTAATAATAAAACTACAATTACAAAACCAAATTTTCAGATGTGTTAATTCTTACCATTCAGTTGCTACCTTTTTAGTTTGGTATGTAAGACCTTCTCAACCTTCGACTCGCAGTTTGGAACAAGCGATAATGAATCTCTCCGTTAGCATTCATGATAAGCCGTATATTCTATTCATAGTTCCGATAGTACGTATAAAATTTGAAAAATCGTTCCCATTTTGCATATTTGTTAAGCGTCGTTTTTGTAATAAGCGACATATCCTTAATTTTTAATATCTTCTTTGCTACGACCTATTACTAACGCTCTGCCACTCGACCGAAAATGTATTTGTATACACGCCAACAAAGAACTGGAAATAATTTTACCTCAGAACGATAGCAACTTTTCTTTCTTGCATATATGCATTACAACAATCACTAAAAAATCTTGAAACTAAACATTAAAATCTTGCTCTCTGAAAATTGTTAGCTAACAAAAACCCTTTAAAAAAAGCGTCATTAAAAAGTTGGAACAAAAAATCTGCTGCAATATTTTGCCTGTGCTTTGTCATAGCCGGCTATGCGGAAAATCTTGCACGTTATGAGGGCGAACAAAAATAAAGTTTGTCGACGTCTGCTAGAAATATGGTTATTTTCAACAAAACTTTTAATATATGAAGCAAAACAACAACCAATGGTAAACATCTACATCGTTGTATTAATAGAAATTTATATAAAAGAATTCTAATTTAGGTTAACGTCTCTTTATACACCTTATTTGAACGTATTATCTATGCCATTTTAAGACTTTATTGTTGCTTGTAACAAAGAACTCGAAATTTTATTTATCAAAACACGAAAGATGGCTGTAAGAATACCTAAGTGCATTACTTTTTTAGATTTTTGGACTTCTGTGATTTTTTTTTGATTTTCATCGTGATCGTTAATATCACCTACCGCCGCAATTTTTTAAGAAAAAACGCTTAAATTTAGACTATGCATAGAAAAAACCTTGGGGTTCAACCTGGAATTTTTGCAATCGATGCATTACTCAGAGAGTGTCCAAAATTTAATTTTCTTTTAATACAGGTTAAGACTAGTTTTTTTTTTCAAATACAATGGCCAATTTTTTTTAAATTTTCTAATGCAAAATTAAACTCTTTATCAATCTGTATTAACGTTTCTTATACCTATCTGCAACAATTTTCGCATGATAACCAATAACAAATGCCAATATTAATAACTGTTTTATTGCGTTTGTCTGAAGTATCCATGAAAATGGGAAATAAAGAGTATTCAAACACGAATATTTTGAATTTATTTTATATTCATGAAGAATGTCACAAGATTATTGAAAAAACTTGCCGTGTGTTCTATGTGAGGTATTCTCATTTGAATGTAATGACCAAACAGAAATTTTAATGAATAAGATCAAATTTTTTGCAATTCAGAAGTTTGAAATCTGGTAGTATTCGATCAAAGCGTGTGACGAACAATGAAACTAATGAAGTTAACATCCTGGGATATTTTAATGCCCATCCTCAGCGGTCAATTCGTTCGGCAGCGCAAGACTTGGGTTTAACATATTATGCTGGACAAGCTACATTAAAAATGCACTATTCGTTTGCACTAATAATGATCTTGTGATATTGTCCATGAATGTAAAATAAGTTCAAAATATTCATGTTCAAATACTCTTTATTTTCCGGTTTCATGGATACTTCAGACAAACGCAATAAAACAGTTATTAATATTGGCATTTGTTATTGGTTGTCATTTTCAAGGCTTGCTATTTAACAATGTTACTTTTTTTCTCCTCTTTATTAAAAATTCCTCGAAATTTGTTGCAGATAGGTATAGGAACGTTAATACAGATTGATGCAGAGTTTAATTTTGCATTAGAAAATAAAAAAATATTTGGCCATTGTATTTGATAAAAACGAGTTTTAGTGGTCCTAACTTGTATTAAAAGAAAATTAAATTTTGGACACCCTCTAAGTAATGCATCGATTACAAAAATTACAGGTTGAACTCCAAGCTTTCTTCCAAGCATAGCCGAAATTTGAGCTTTTTCTCTTAAAAATGGCGGCAATAGATAATATTAAGCATCATGATAAAAATCGAAAATTTTTCAAAAAAGTCCAAATATCTAAAAAACTACTACACAGGTATAGGGAATGCTAATAAAAGTCCCTCTTAAATAACGCGTTCATTCTCAAAAACAGACCATTATATTTGAAACGAGAAAGCAGATGTCAACTTCCGGTAAATCCGGAAGTGTCGCTATCTTGAAAATATTTTCATTAAACAGATCATATGCCATTATGGTCATAACCAAAATTTCAGTTCAATACCATTTTTCATTCTTCATTATATTATTAACGGCCGGTTCCAATCAATCACCCTGTATTTATTTACCTATGACATTTTATTGTTTTTATTTTCGTAATTTTGTTTGCATTTGACCAAAAATTTAAAAATTTAATTTTAAATTTGCTATTAAAAACAAAATAAGAATTGAACTGAAACCGGAACTAAATCGTTGCCGCCGAATCGGCTATCGAATCATTATAAAATAAAAACCAGTGGTTCGGAACGTAAGCCGAAAAGTTAAAATTTATCAAACCGGTAACCGGAGCAGAACCGTTATTCTTTGCGGTTCAAGTCCCTGCTATTACGTGATGCTTTAATGATTTTAAAAAGTTCCGTGACACGCTAGAAAACAATAAAATTAAAATGGGCATTTTAAAAGAAATAGCTGTAGATTTTCCTACCCGTTGTAAAGTGAAAGCATTAAGTATTTGTTTCAATATTGTTTAAACTCATGGCACGCCAGCCAATCAGCCATATAGGGAACATTCAAAATAAATACAATAAACCTCATATTATTAAAAACATGAAATCAAATGCCTTTTTACTAATCATAACCAACTATGGTTTCCATTTAAAAATGCAAGTTTTTAATTTATATATGAATTTAAACATGATTAAAACAAATGAAAGTTTAAAAAACTTCACAATTTTTTTGCCAAAAATATTTTAGTAACATCAAGTATAACCGGGTTATTAACGATTACAAAAATATCCTTATTTTGGTTATTGTTCATTATCTAGGGTGCCATAAAACTTTTTTAAAACATTAAAGCATCATTAAGTAGGTCTAAGAACAATTTGTCTAATTTAAACTTCGTTGTAGCTCTTACCGTTTACGTCATCCCTATAGGAATAGTGGTCCGTCTGTCTATATGCACCACCCTGTATATGTATAGTATGACTCGGTTCAAAGTCGATATCTAACGGTTTACTGGGTTGCTTATTACAATGTTTGGGGAAAAATTTAGGAATTCAGATTAGCTGTGCCCATGGGCGTCCACAGGGGGGAGGGGGCAAACGAAGCACTTTGACCCTCCCCGGGTCGAGTAAAAATAGTACTTGTAAAAACAAATCATAAAAATTAAAAAATTAAATTAAAATTTACATATAATTATTATTTGACTCTATGGCTGTGCCAATATGGCGGAAATGACTAAAACGGAAACAATAGATTTTAGGTAAAACATACTTGGAAAACAAGCTTTCAATAAAATGTGCCTACTAAAAAATATATTTTCCTAGAAGCTTGTAGCAAGCAGTTTACCTATATGTATTTAATTCGACATTAAAATAATCCTATTATAGTAATAGAACTCATAATAAAATGTGCGATTTTTTCATAACATTTTGAAATTATTTGACAATTTAGCAACCATATAGTCATTTAACGACTGGGCAAATTCAATTTAACCTTTTTTAGTTGCTGTAGTTTCTCTTTACTTTTTTACCCAGAGGATAATAGTTTTCATAAGTTAATTTTAATTACCTACACATTTAAGTAAGGCATAGTTTTCGCGCTAGTTTCCATGCAGAATAGTTAAATATTCTTACCTTCGGAAATCTCTACTCCAACATGCGTATATAACTGGGTTCATACTAGAATTGATCCATCCTAACCATGTTACAACGGCAGACACAATTTCTTCATGCCATATGCATTCCATACAGAACCCAGAGAGAAGGTTTACAACGAAAAATGGCAACCAGCAGACGATAAAAACACCCATAACTATGCCTAACGTTTTAGCTGCTTTCTTTTCCTTGGCAAATTTTGCAAGCTTTCGACTTAACGAAAAATTTTTCCCGTACCGATTCGAAGCTATTCTAGAGAGTCCATTGTTTTGTAACGCTGTTAAGGGCTCATCTTCGGGGGCCGAATATAAATGCCGCGTTTCTGGTGTGGGCATTTTACAAGTCCCTCCACGGTGAATACGTAACGTAAGTTCTAACTCTCCGGAACCTAGAAGTACCTGTTTAGTACCCAGCCTTAAGGAGCGCGTTTGAACCATGGCTGCACGGTATATGCGATAGTACGTGAACACCATCACAAAAAGCGGCAAATAAAAGGATATAGTAGATGAAAAAATCAAGTAGCCCAAATGCTCAGTGAAAGGACACTTATAAGCGGGGACGGGTTCGGTACGCACGGCCCGCCACCATACAATCGCGGGGAATGATATCGCGCTAGAGCAAATCCAAACCGCTGCGATAAGAAGTGCCGCACGGATCCTTGTCATTCGCATAGGATACGCGATAGGATCTGTAATAGCCCAGTAACGGTCCAAGGATATTACGCACAGATTCAGTATAGACGCTGTACTAAACAAAACATCCAACGACCTCCAAATATCGCACCAGTCTGTGCCAAAAAACCAAGTATGTTCTAGTACCTCGTACAACGCACTGAAAGGCATAACCACTAGACCGACCAGACAATCCGCCACCGCTAAAGAAGTTATGAAATAGTTCGTCGCTGTATGCAAATAGCGTTCTCGAATAACTGCCAATATGACTAGAGTGTTTCCGAATACAGTGGCCAAGGAAAACAGTAGCAGGAGCGTTACAACTACCGCTCGATCTTGTATCAGATTGCCCCAGTGATCCCAGGCGTCTTTCTCGGTTGCTGATACGTTTGTACTGTTGAGAACGTCCGTGTTGTTATAGATATCCCACGTCGCTGATAACAGCTGCTCCGAGGCGTTCATAGCGTCCAGAAAATCCTTTACATCCACATTTTCTGAAAGCGTAAATAAATAAATTAACTTCACACAATTTACCAAGGATCTAATGTAATTACAAATTGTAATAACAGAAAACAAGCACCAATTTTTTTTGTTTAAAACCGTTGTATGAATCGGCTAAACTGGCTTAAATCGGTTCGCATTAGTCGGATCGGTTAGAGCGATTCAATTATTTTTCCAAATTATAATTGGTTTAGGAAACAACTAAACTGTTTTATTAATATAAAATACAAATACACAATAAGCAGTAGAGGTATCATTATATGCATCAGGAAACGGCTTATAGCAATAACTGCAAAAATGTGGATAATAAGCAATAAGGTATGGAGAACATGATTGTGAAAAAATATCACTGCATTAAACTTGTTATGCTTCTTTATCTGTATCAGAAGTTTGCTATGCAGATGAGATGGTAATATTTGAAAAGGATAAAAAATCACTAAAAAAAAATGTGGTTATATTCGGAACAACACTTTGGAATGAAAATAAACCAAAAGAAGACGGAAACAATGATTGTAGGAAAAATACACAACATCACCATATGGCGCTGCAAACTAAAACAAGCACGAAAATTTAAATATCTAGGATCGATGACAACAGAAGACGGAAAAATCGATGTAGAAGTCAAAGAAAAGAATAAAAGGAGGAATACTATTCAATAGAATTAAAAACACATTTCTAGGGGAAAAAAAAAATCCGAAAGAAATAAAAATTAAAATACATAAAAAAGTAGTCGCTCCTATGCTAACATATGCCTCGGAGACCACAACAGAAAAACACAAAAAGGCTTTGGAAGCAACCGAGATGAGATTTCTGAGAAGAATAAAAAATAAAACCAAGTTGGACAAAATTATAAATACAAAACACAGAGAAAATTTAAAAGTGAAACCAATAAGAAATAAAATAGAAGAAGGAATACTACGAAGGTTCGGACATGTAAAACGTATAGACAACAAAAGGTTAACAAGAACAGTAATTGAAGCGAGAATACCAAAAAGAAAACGAGAGGCAGACCAAGAAAAAGGTAAAAGGAAGGAGTAAAAGAAGCACTGGACAGTAGATAAATAAAGTGGGAGAAAGTAGGGAATAAGACTCAAACCAGAATAGAATGAAGGAAGATATGGAAGACTCCAACAAATAAATGAAAAATGAAAACTCAACTCAAACACAATGCCTTACACCCCTGAGGGTAAATAAGCCATGGATTAAGTAAGTAAGTACACGCTTCTTTAATCTTATTCGCGTAAAATAGGGCGTCAAAAAATTACCATCAGAGAGAAAATTTGTACTCAGTTAAAATACATCGAATGGAAAAAAGATATGTTCTGAAATGAAAAGTTTTGTCAATAAAAATCGTATGAAATTCGAACAAATGAAGCTTTGAAAGTATGATAAATACAAACTTTGAAAAGTCAAAGACATAATTGCTCTACTGCGTAAAAATTTATGACATATAAATGTCAGGAATATCATTAGCAAGCAGAATTATGATTAGTTCGCAAACGCGACGGCGTTTTTTCTGTTAGGTCTGTTTTAGTGTTCG
>OX393576.1:56113584-56267926 GCA_947652605.1 Elmis aenea
TCAGATGTTGATCCTCCTCTCAAATTTGTGTTTTTGACTAATAACAAACTCGGATTTCCTAGAAACGACCAGTAAACATAATCATACACTGATGATATACTTTTTGCAATTAACAGATTTCCCATTTTAGCTTTACAGTGTAACCCATTTTACCAACACCTCAAGGTAAAATGGAAATTTTTTATATAAAACGAAACATTTTTATTTCCGTTTACTTTCAATTCTTAATTAAGAATTCTTTTTGTATTTTATAGAATAATGAACATTGTATGCCTTAACCGCAACTTGAGTTTAAATATTTCACATAGGGTAATGACACCAGTGGTGGACATGTACCCAATTTTGGACACTTTAGATTTCAAATTGCAAAAATAAGAATTTGAGACAAATCCTATCTCTTTTATTGAAACCATTAGAATACAGCACATCTCTACAACAATCCAATAATGGGTAAGTGGCATATGTACATTTTTTTTTGATTTTTATCGCCAAAAATGTTAACTATAGTGAATTTTCATTACTTAAGTAAAAAGTAGAAGATTTAAGCTATCATTTGGTCTATTCATTTTAAATTAATTTTTAGGTGGTACAAAAAGGTTTTTTTTTCATAAAACAGACTCTTAAAGTGTCCAACACTGGTATGTTTACCCTACACCTTAAAATAATGGCTCAAAACGTTAAGTATCCCGTTTTACACACACTTCCCCCACTGCTTAAATGCAACAATCAATTTTCTTACAAAATTTATGATGTAGCTATATTTAATTTCTGGCAACAAAAAAATTAACTTATATCATGTTTCCACTTTTACTTAATTATTTCTCCGTACTATTGCACAACTACCAATTCCTAATGAATTATATTCGTAGGTATTTTTTATACGACATTAGCAGTAGGTATTATTTTTTTAAAGGCCGGATTCAGCCCGCGGTACGTTCTTTGGGGACCCTTGCCATAGAGAACAACAATGGGCTTGTATCAACAACGTTAATTTTTGAAATTTATTCTTTTGTTGGTTCAAAACGTAGTTACATGTTTTAATCGAGTAATGAAAACAATAATTAGAAATCTTGCAATTAGTCGACGACAATAAATTAAAACTATTACACGTTTCCTCGAATTTACTACGTGTTACATGTAACGGTGTAATGCGAGACAAATACCAATGCTGACATATGCGTAAATGGCGTGAGATAAATCATACAATATCGTACTCACATATACACAATATTGAAATTTCAAACACGCGGCTGCTTAAAATAACAATATTAACATTTCTATGCTCGATTTTGCATAAATAGTCACACTACGACGTCTGTGCAATTTGAAATCTGTTACTTGCCGAACTGCCGCAAAGCTTTATATGCCTCAGTTGGAAATAAAGCTGTGGTAGCTTAATAGTCCCCCCCAAGCTGAAATCGTAAACTGCCATTTACTGGAGTAGTTTTCACATTCAACGAATTTGTAAGACCATAGCTTACTTTGATGAGTCTTGGATTTGGCGATTACTTTGGCAGCCGCTAATACACAATTAGGGAAAATTAACCTGTTATATGGTGATTGCAAAACTTGATTGAAACGGTTAAAAGTTTTTGTGTGAAATAAAATTAGCAATCCGAGTAGTTTACGAAACTTTTACAATAAATTCCACATTTTATCATTAACAATCTAAGTGGACTCTCGTTGAACCGATGATATTAAAATAATGAGTGGGGTAAGCCGACGATAACTGGGATTGTAAAACCGTAAAATTATTTTATTTGCTGCTAAGTGATCGCTTTAATCCATATTTTATGAGAAGATCTACCTTCCGTCAGGTGTAATTGTAAAATGAATGAGTATTATAATCATAATTTATGTATTTCCAAAAAAAAAACTTACTTGACAAGGATACAACTCTTTTTGGATGTGTTTGAAGACATTTTTTTTTTTTTAAGTTTAAATAATGTTACCATCTAGTCTTAGACTAATAAGTAACTTAGTTCTATTCCTAATATACTATAAAAAAGTTAAGATGTAAGTCATCCATTGGCGTCTCTTATCTGTTCTAGCATTTGTTCTAATAATCTTTTAAAACATTTAGAAAATATCAAACACAGTTCAATAGAAATTAAGTTTTGCAAATGCAGTAAAAAACAAATATTATTTCAAAAAATATTTAAAAATTGGTAGTTATTCACAATCACGCTCATCAACTTCATAAGCATTCATTTTACAATCGAAGCAGGTTTTGCAAACCATCAATGCATGTTCCAAGCAAAAATATTCATTACAAAGTCGGCAAGCATATAATATCTGCCATGTATCTTCACTCATACAGTAAAGGTGGCCATACACGCTGCGGTATACCTGTCAGGTTTGCCTGAACAATAAAAAATGTTCAGGTTTACCTGAACAGTTTTGACTCTACACACGCTACGGTAAACCGTAGAGGTTTTCAGTTGACCATGGCATCGATACAAGATAACGCGGTGGCGGTGATAGGATTTTTACTCGCGATGGAATCATGTAAAAAAACAACGAAGAGAAAAATGCGAAAAATTGCGAAAAGTTGCTTTTGAAAAGAAAACCATTAAGTCATATTAGCTTTTGACAAGAATTAAGAATAGAATCCAAAGACTATCGTAATTTCTTACGGATGAATTTAAATATTTCAGTGAACTCTTCAACAACAGTGTTATGTTTACGATTTGACATATTTCTTAGCCATTGCTAAACAAAATTTAGCACTGCATACTGCATAGAATATCTAATTCTCTCGCATACGCAGGACAACTGAGACCTGTGCAGGCGAGCGGCACACACGTTCCGGTTTGTAGTCTGGCGCAGCTAGTAAGAATCGAATTTCGATTCTTCTCCGGTCGCCTGAACAGGTAACATTGCCTGTGCAGTTGTGGTACACACACGCTCCGGTATACTGCAACCAGGCAAATCTGACAGGTATACCGCAACGTGTATGGGTATGGCATGGCCACCCTAGAGAGGCGCAAGCTGTAGCATTGAAAACTGTTCTGACCAGTCAGTTAAGGCAGTGGTTCTTAACCGGGGGGCCGTGAAAGATTTTAAGTGGGCCCGCCAAAAATTTATACAACGTTTTTACTCTTTAAAATATTGAAATCTTTAAAAAAAATATTTTTTGTTCCCTATTTTACTAGAACCAACCGAGAGATATCTTAAATAAATCGTAATATTTTTGTTACTAGAAACTAGGGGGCCGCGAAAATATTTAAGGGTATTTAGATGGCCACGAGTACTAAAAGGTTAAGAACCACTGAGTTAAGGTACGGAGAGGAATTAGCTGGATACAAATCGGTTTATGAGATGCTTAAAAAATTCAGTGCAGTATCCCACAAATACATTGCTCCTAACAAAGGGTTAAATTTTAATTAATTTTCAATTTTCATAGAACCGTATTGGTTTTGCAGATCATACGTGCAGACTTTAAACTAATAATTTTAGCAAATCTAATACGAGATTTTCTGTTTCACAAAAGCTTTAGGTTTTAATAGGTAGTTTTTGGTAATAAATTTAGCAAAACTATAATTTGGTCTTATTTACCTCAAAAAAGCTAAATTTCAATAGTATTTAGAAAGATTACGTTCCAACGCAAACAGTTTTATTAAAATTAAAATAAAAGATTTAGTTTTTAAAATTCAACCAAAACCGGTAGATTTTAATTGTTAATACGAAATTGTTTTGTATTTTTTAGTAAATTTAATTTTTACTTTGAGGTAAGTAATAAATAATTATGCTATTAGTTGATATTTGCATGTTTACTAGCATGTACTTATAACTTATACAACTTATATAAATAGACTTATATACAGTGTTGTTTGTAAATGATTTTTTGTCTAATTTGTTAATATAATTTACTTCAAAATAAAATTAAAAAGTAGCTTCATTACTTTGTATAACAAAATTTAGGTTGTAGTCAGACTTTTATGATGGGATTCGACACCACATATTGTACCATACATTCACATACAAGATCTTTTTTAAATAGATAGGTACAAAAAAAATTACATGCTGTAAATCTTATTCATACATATTGGTTTACAACTTTAACAGCTTTAACCAATTCAAGACCTTTAAAAAATATTTTTTTAAACCCCTTTTTACTCCTTTGTTTTAGTTTGAGAGCCCCTTTGGTCCTGACCAATCGCAGCTTCGTAATAGCCTTCTTTACTTCGGTGTTTTTAGTAATACGATTTAAAAAACAGTTGTAAGATAAATCGCAAATCATACAGTTGTAAGTGAACCCTCACATCTATAATCATACTACGTTCTCTTCATTGCGAATATCGTTCAATAGTGACAATCGATTACGGTGAGGTGCTTTTTTTAAATCATAATAATGACAGTGAATCAATAATTTGCTTTATAAGAGATAATACATCGATGCAACTTTAAAAAAATGATCATAATTTTAAATTTCATTCATGTTTCTAAATTTACATTGTTGTTTCAGAATGCTTATTAATTACATAACAAAAATGCCCGTTAAATGTTGCGTTCCTGAATGTAAAAGTAATTGCAAAGGAAGTAGTTACACACCATCGTTTAATTATTAGATATATATTAAAATATCATGAAAACTTGTTTCTACAAATTATAAATAAAATATAATAAAAAAATAGTAATGTATAACTATTAAAGTAATGATTTACGTTATATTCTATAGCCAGGCATATAGTATTATGGCGACTTATGCTTGGCATCGGCCTTTATCCCCACCACTCAAAAATTCAATGAGTCGGCCCGCTAGTATAACGATGGTCCCGGTGGTGCCCTTTAAGTAGAAAAATTTGAATATAGCTTCGGGAAAACTAAACGTCTTAGTGCAATTTTAACAGCAACATGCAATAGGCCTCATCAAAAACTATTGATACCAATTTTAATGTATTTATATTCTTGCAGAAATGAAAAATCCACTTTCCCGATATTTTAACCATTTATTTATCTACAACGTTTTCTGCGACCCCCATCTACTTTATGAATAATCAGACATCATAATGCAACACTAAATAAGGGGTAATTAAATCCAATAAAAGTCATAATTATCGGAGAAATAAATATCACCACAAAACATAAACTAACAAAGGAAAACCCATTCACTGTTTTTATTAGCACTTAGATAACCTTAGGGTTAGTTGTATACGAGAATATTAAAAATAATAATTAACAAAACGATTTCTGGCGTGTAAAATAAAAATTTTCAACACGC
This sequence comes from Elmis aenea, assembly GCA_947652605.1. Taxonomy (NCBI): domain Eukaryota; kingdom Metazoa; phylum Arthropoda; class Insecta; order Coleoptera; family Elmidae; genus Elmis; species Elmis aenea. Next base: position 56,118,809 of record OX393576.1, read on the forward strand.
AAGCTTTCACCCAAGTCCTTAATAATATTTGCTAATTTATGAATGTAAATGTAATTAAGCAATTTTGGACGAAATTTTCAGTCGGCTTTTTTAATTAATCTTTGTTTACTCAATTAAAAACGTAGTAATTTAATAACTTTGTAACTTTGGTTCATTAACGGAGGCTTCTTTCTTACATTTACTCGTTTCTCTCGCTAAATTTTAAACAAAATGAAAATATCTGTCAACGCGGCCTGTGCTTAAAAACAAATTATAATATTTATATGGGTCAAAAAACAAAATTTTAATAAACAGTTGATACAAAAACAATTAAAAGGTTCGCAAATTACACAAGAAATTTTCAGTTAAAGGATTAAGTTCATTTATAAATGACGTTTATTTTTTATAACCGTATTATGATAAATAAGGTTTATTTTATATTTAAATATAATTTAAGGAGTGAACATTTTAACCCTAAAGGAATTATTGGAACGAAATAAACATTTTTCGGTCATTTTTAGCTTGCACGCTAGTCTCTTTCAACGGAAGTAACATCTGCTCGATAAATGCCTAATTGCCATGTGTATTTCGTAGCAATAGGTGTTAAAGTACATCAAACTGTATATTCCAAATCGTTTCCCCACATATTTATTTTTAATAGTCGTCCTCCATACACAGTCTCACAAACATTAAGCACTATAAAACGGAGTTATTTATTTTTATGGCAACTTACTCGACACAGTTGTAAAGATATAAATTTTGGTGTTGTATTAACCCTCGCGTTTTATTTCTTTCAGCTTAGCTCAAATGGCGACAAACAGTAAATCAGGCCCTCGTTCTAAAACGGTAATAAAACATCAATTTTTTAAGGTATCACAAAATTCTTTTAGTTTTTTCTTTCTGTAAGCAACGATTGTGATGTTTTACAAATTAACAATAATAAAATCTTTGCAAAATAAGCCGAGAACGTTTTGTGAAGTATGAGCCACACATTTTACCCCAAAAGTCGTAAAACAATGAGCACTTTAACAACAGCGAAATACACTAAACTCACCATGATAAAGACAGTCATAAAGTGTTTAAGAGCGTGATCTAACACAAACATAACATAAATGCAATAATTTTGGATCATAACATAATCTTCATAAAGTAATAAGATGATGGATCGATAAGTCATATAATTTTCTGCTTGGTGGTTCTTAACTTGCTTGTAATTAAAACAGTTAGAATAGAGACTGTTAATTTATCGTATTTTTTTTATGACACGTTAAACCACTGGGGTCATTATTGTATAGAATCATGATTATTAAGCCAAAACTTTATTCCAAGCTTGGTATATATTGTTTAAACTTAAACCAGTGATGGTTGTATCAAATACTCATAAATATTTATTAGCAATTAATTTTAAATGATGTTCTGTAAAGTTGATGGTTCTTGTAAGTGTTTCAGTAGCCGCTGATTGTTTTTCTAGTTGCATTAGAAACTGTCGCCATTTGTAGCCCTTTTTCGCTTGCCAAACTTTATTTAGGTGACACCACATGATGTAGATGTTGAGGCACTAATTTTAAAATACTATAAAAAAAAACTGCAACAGGCCATCTTCGTTTTTGTCTCTTCACAGTAACAAGCTTGTCCATGGTATCTAAACCTGATTTTGTTTCATTATAGTCAATTATTATTTGTGGTTTCTTCTTGTTACCTTCAGAAATCTCACCAGGTTCGTTTGTAGTTGATAGTAGCGTAAAAGTTTTTCCGGTTTTGGAGACACTAATATACATCGTCTTGATAGCCAAATTTAGTTGAATGCACTTCTCTTCCACATAAATTTACTAATTTATTCCTTAGGAAGCTCTGGTATGTTTTTCTGTATTGTACCTAGCAATGCTAGATTCTTCTCTTTCAAGTTTCTTGTATGTTCGAGACTCTTAAGAAAATTATCGGTGGTCACATTCCTCCCTGATTTTTCTAACCCCTCTTTCATTTCTAAAACGACTCGTTTGTCTTGATAGCGTCCATCCGTTTTACCGCTGCATATCTGGCAATTGTAAACGTATGAGATTTGACTGTCGCTGTGATATCCAAATCTTTATGCCATATTTTATAATGTCTGGGCATTAAAATGAAAAATCATTAAACAGTTTAATAATGCGAACGATAAAATCTACCAACCTATGGTCGAAAGTGTTAGAATTAAGTCAAGCATCAAAGCGATGGAGACGGACTACTAGCAACAATGCTATACAAAAACAGACAATAAGAGAAACAAAGATAAACGAGATGAAATGAGTGTGGATGTAGACATTAATGAGGCAATAGAACTGAAAAGACCAAGATGGTATATAAATAAATAAATGAAGACAGATGGATAAAAAACATATGAAAAAACAAGAAGAATGGATCGACTAAGAAAAAATAAGGGTCACTATGTAAAAGATGCAAGAGACTTAAGTGAAGATGATTGGAAAGACAAGTAAAAAAAAAGAAACTAGGAAGCGAAAGATGGCGATAGCCGTAATCTAAGTCGCAAATAGATCGATAAAATATTTGAACTATGAATGAACCATGCAATGAAATTTCTGTATGTTCAAGCAATCGAAATTAGACATCTATCATATACTAATATGTGCATTGTGCATGCTACTGAAGAATAAATAAGGTTTTTAAAGTTGTGTTTTAAGCTATTTTTGTTTCTATAATAATAAGTCTAGCCTTGCCGACTACATTATACATTGTGTAACCATTAAGGCAATTACGAACCGTACTTAAAACTCAAATCGTAAGAACGTTTTACCCAAAGGAATAAGCCAATGCACTCGACAATAGGGTGGAGTGAAAAATGGAAGTTTCGAAAATCATCTTTCCTATATATGGAAAAGTGTAAACGACGTGTGTTTAAACACCCAGTGAAATTTCAACTTGATTCGTCAACGTTTAGCGGTGCCCCCACTACTTCAAAGTTCAAATAATCGCTATATCGGTGCTTTGTTTCAGTTTAACGGTTTACTGTGTAATGTTTATGTATTTAATACAGAAAGTGAGTATTGAGTAACTGATTGTGAGTATTAATACATCCTATATATAACGGGTAAAAATATATGGTTTCACATATTTATTTTCAAGTCGAATACTGCAATTTCATTGAAAACCTATTCTTGTAGCTTTATGTGTGGAATATGCATAAAACTAGGAAAAACGTAGACTGTCCTGTGTTTGGGGCACCGTCAAAATTTAAAGAAAATGTTTTACCAACGTATGCCGATTTGATGAAAAATTATTTTTGAATACGTCAATCCTTACTGGATGTCTCATCAAACAAAGCGGAACCGACATTAGTAAATATTGCGTCTATAATTAATTGTAGAGCTAAAATCATTATGGATAAAAGCATCTATTCCAGTACTGTCAGATCAACAAATTTTACATTTGATCAGAAAGTATAATGAGAAAGTAAGGAACATTAAGAAACCCATGAAATCCAGATACAATGAGGCTATTAAAGGAAAGCTGAAAGAGTTGAGAGAGTGCGCAGAAAAAAAACTTTTTGATATTTCAACATGCAAATGTTCTGACTTTATGTTGTGCAAGTGCAAAAACAAAGTGCCTTCTAGGGAACGTGAATTCTTAATGGATCAGAGGAATTCTAGAAAAATGGTTATTGGTTCGGTTGACGTGGCAACCACCAAACAAAATGAACGTTCACTATACAGAAAGGAATTAGAGAGCAAGGCTCGAGCCACAATTTCTAAATCACAAGAATGCGAATATAAAACAAGTAGCTTATCATCAGAAGACGATGGTGATTCAGAAGAAAAATATAGTAAGAAAAGCACTGCCTGTTCTAAGAAACCAACTGAAACCTCTCAAATGCGTCTTCGTTTACCAAGTCTAGCACAAGGTTGTGATCGAACCGGAATCTCTGATAGATCAGCTGCCATTATTGCAAGTGTAGTACTTAAAGACATTGGTATAGTAGCAGAGGTGGACTCGCGCAAAATAATCGACAGAAGCATGGTGAGAAGAGAAAGAAAAAGAGCTCGTTATATTTTGAAGAGAGACGAAACAGAGACCGGAAATATAATAAATGCTATCTACTTCGATGGACGAAAAGATAAAACGCTATCTCAAAATATGGTAGGAGACAAAAGCCATATAACAAAAATCACTGAAGAGCATATTGTGTTTGTATCTGAACCCAGCTCGAAATACTTCGGTCATATTACCGTTTCATCAAAACTTTAACATACAGGTACATTTGATGAAAGAACAGGGGAGATGTGGTGGGTGGACGGAACTCAACATGCAGCCACCTCCTCGTGGTTGAGTTCTGGGTTGTTTCGATAAAAAAACAAGCGAAGAGGTGCATAATACAGAATAACACCATATATTTAATTGCTAGAAGAAAAATAATTTCTTTAGGTGACTGGGGGCACCGGATGATAAACTTTTAGGAACGTAATTTTTGGCACGCTCAACACACTCCATATGCCGCCACTTTTCCACATATAGGATAAAGACATTTTTGATTTTAATTTTTTTTTGCTGTTTTCACTCCGCCCTACTCGACAATCACGTATTAAAAACGACAACAATAATGAACCCAAACGATAACTGTCTTTACCTACAGCTTTTACAACGAAACAATTTTAAATTTGCCAATTCTGTAGGCTTAAACTTTAGTACATATAACGTATTTAGAAAAATAAAATCTTTTTATGCCTTATCTTTCAAAAGTACTGACTACTCGAACTTGAAAATGTTTTTAAATTTTTCCACAGATTGCGTCAATCTAGCAACCTAGACAATTAGACATAGCGGTAAATCTAACCGAATCCATACTCAACTTGCAATAAATTGTTTCACAGAAGGCCTCGAAAATATAGGTGTTTGAATTTTTATTATTATATAAAAATGAAAATAGATTTTTTTGTTAGACCTTTCTTTTTCGTATTGTATGAAATTATTTGCAGTAAACAAATCACAAAATAATATTAAAACTATTCTTATTATATTAAATGGCCTTTGGTAAATATTGATTTTACAAAACAATTTATTCTGATAGTAGTAATAAGATTTATATTGGTAACAATAATTAATAATCCTGCTATTTCTTTAGCAATTTAGACGGCAATGATCTTTAAAGTGATAAACAGCTACGGAACATCAAAAATAGGAACGCAAAAACACGTAACTATGGACTGACTAGAAAATTACAAAAGACTATTAGGGAGAAATTAAAAAAACGAAGAAAAATTTAAGCACAAATACAGCAGATGACTATGGAAAATATTGTGAAAATAATAAGAAGTATAATTGGCAATAAGTGAAGTAAGAAATATAATGGATAAAATTTGGACAGAATATGAAGTACAAAAAAAAAACAATTTTTTTTTATGACAAAGTAAAACAGCTAATAAAAAAAACACAATATGAATGAAAAAGGACAGAATATATCGCAACACCTTGAAAGGACAAACCTTGAAACCTTAAATTATTTTTCTATTTAATTTTTGTATTAACATTTGATCAAAATAAAGTTACATAATTTATGGAAGCTTACAATTTAGTGAGAAGTCGATTCTTAAAGCCAACAAATTTTATGATAATTTGACTTACAGCTGGTTACCATTAAGTTGCTAAACATTGGTAAAAATGGTCACCAGTGGTTCATCGCCCTCATAAACATGCAACAATTTTCACCGTGGCAAGTGAACCTTGTTAATACCTATTCCTTGAGGTTGTGTAGCACTGTTTATTTCTTTTAAGGTGATTTACCAGACGGGTAACGATAGACCTATCAAGGAAACTTCCTGCAGCGTAACAAGACGATTTTGTGAACGAGTGCCTCGAGTCCCACTGTGACGTTATGATCGTGATTGAGTGGTATACATTCTCATTTTTCGCTATCCTACAACCTAAAGTATCTACAAAATGAGAAAAATACTAATACCCAACAAATTGAACCAAAATAAAAAACTATAGCCGTACGACTTATTTGAAAATTCCAACATTTTAACAGGAAATAAACGTAAAAATTCTAAATACGAAAATCAAGTTTATGCATTAACCTGCACCATCAAAAGAATAACAATAGTTTTGTTGTGTGTTAGGAAGCGCGCGTTGGCATGCGTGAGGTAATAAGAAGGATTGCTCCATATAAATAATCCTGTTTGGAAGAAAACTATTTTCTTTAAAATATCTGAGTTTGTATTTTGGTCGATAAGATTTCTATTTGGTTCAGTTATCAAAACTTTCACAAAATCCTGTATGGTATAAAAAAGGTAACTAACATAATTTATGATTTTTAAATTTTTCTAGCCAAGACGCGTTGTTAAGTATTTTGTATATATTTGTACAACTTAAAATACACGGATCAAAGTAAACGAATGGGCAATACAATATCTAGTACATATTACTAGTTACTGTGTTCAGTTAAGCATTTATTTACAAAACGTCTATGTATTGTTACTTGTTACAAGCGTTTGATTAAAAGTTTGTTTAATGTAACAAAGCGTACTGGATGTATTTAGTTTTTATCCTGTTCTATGATGAGAATATAATTAAAAATATAAATTGTTCACACATCTCTTCTTCACTTTAGACAAAAGCTATTAAAGTTGCCAAAAGTTACAATTAATGTAATAATAAACACAAAAATCAAAAATTGAACTTTTATTAGAAACAAGAAAATAATAAGTAGATATAGTTGCAAAAGCTATTGTATTTAAAAAATCTTTTTATTTATATAGGCTACAAGCACGTGCAATTATTATTATACGAGGTTGGTTAAAAGTTGATTATATGGGAAGCAAAACTAAAAAGAGTGAAACAAATATAGAAACGTAGTGTTAACAAAGGAAGAAAAAGAAGGAGGCCCAGAAGAACCTGGAATGGGGTAATAGCCAAGATGGTTAAAAAAAAAAGCATGGAGACAAGCGGAAACGCTAGCGAGGGACAGACAAGGGTAGAGAAATTTACACCTTACGCTTAGGCTAGAAAAAGACTAATTTTAAGTATAACTATTTACAAAACTAAATTTTGTTTTCTGCAATCTTTTTAATCTTAATAATTTTATTGTACCTTTTTGTAATTTCTTAACTTTTATTTTAGATGATAAATACTGGATTCATTAAAGAGATTAAAAAATGTGATTAGTATACTAACAATCAGTCATTCTTATTATTAAAAAATTCTTGTGGAAATGCTTTACTAGCTTCGAAACTTTCGCATTTATTTTATAAATAATAATGTTTATTTGATTTGATTGTTTTCATAAAACAAAAAGTAATACGCGTAGATCTTAAATTTGTATTACCTCTTGAGAGTGGGCCACACTAAAAACGCACCTTAATAATAGAAGTAATTAATAACAATAATAGTAACTAAAAAATCAAATAAACTATTATGAAATGTAAAAATTATCTTAAATTGTTTGAGTTTATTTGTCGTTAATTAGGTACTGGTAGTCTATTTTTGTGATGTTCCCTTTTGTTTTACAATAGCCACTTTGATTAAACTAAATAAATACAATATTATTGTAATAACTTACCTATTTTTAAAGATAAACCATACAGAATGAAACGAAAAAAAAAGGTCATTTTATGTTCTTTATAAATAACTTAAAAACTATTTTTTGTAAATATATTATTTCATAGATTAATTACTCTTAAATCATAAGTTATTTTGACTCTCTTAACACTAGAACCGCCGCAGCGGTCAATTTGACCGTTCGCGTTCTTTAAATTGAGCTGGTTCGGTTATTCTTTTAAGTACAACAATGCGCTTTCATGAGTTTTCCTACCTTATTTTTATCTTATGATACCAAGTTTCAAAATTTAAAAAAAATTATTTCTATGAAATTTCAAATATTATACCTTAAACCGCCAAATACGGTCAATTTGACCGTTGTTAAAAATATTTACATTATACATAATCTTTTATTGTAGAAGTGTTTTCAAATTTTTTTATGGTTATCAATAGTAACTTTTTTTATATTTCTGAGTTTGCAAGTTATATATGTGTCTGCAACTTTGACTTTGTCACCGAAATATTGTTATATATAATATATTGCTGCTATGTGTCATATTATACAGTCCAACAATTCTTGTAGTGCTAGTGCTAGTGAATTGACAAAATGTGGTCATCTCATGGCCTAACACAAGAGACAGCGCTAAAATATTTAGAAGAGTTAGAAAAGTTACCAGAAAATGAATCTGGAGGAAAAAGTGAAGTAGATTGTGATACACTTGTAGATGGTAAAAACGATGAATTAATTACTGAAAACCTTAGCAGCAGTGAAAATAATGTAATTACTTGTCCAAGAACATCAAATGTACCGGAGGGCAACATTACCCAACATCATATGCGAAAAAACCTTGTACTCTACCAGTCGGAAGTAAACAAACTTCAAAAGCTGGACATGTTTGGGAAGTTATAGCACCTAGCAGCCCTTCTTCTGGACGTGCACTTACGAGATACATTATTCGGGATAACCTTGGACCAACTCTTTATGCAAAGCGGAATGTGCCTGTGGATTCTGTAGTAAGTGCTTTTTGCTTATTTGTGGACACTTCAATACTAAAACGTTTACAGAAATGCACTGCAACTGAGGTACGAAGACGATTGCAGGACGATTATTGGTTCATTAGATAATAAATTTGTTTTACATGAAGCGAACGTTTAAAAAATGATAAATTTTGTTTGGCTCCAGAAATTTTGAATAAGTTTATTTCAAACTGTAAGGATTGCTATATTCCAGGAGAAAACATAACCATAGATGAGCAAATATTTCCAACAAAAGCGAGATGTCGATTTACTCAATATATGGCCAATAAGCCAGATAAATTTGTAATTAGGTTTTGGTTGACAGCCGACACAAAAACCAAGTATTTGCTGAACGGTTTCCGTTATTTAGGGAAAGATGAAACGCGCCCGGTTGATCAGCCACTTGCTGAATATATTGTACTAAAATTAATGGAACCGTTTTCGAATAAAGGTACAAATGTAACTACTTATATTTTCTTCACTAGTGTGGAACTGGCCAATAAGTTGGCTAAAAAAATACTACCATAGTTGGCACTATTAATCGGGCTTGAAAAGAAATTCCAATATCTTGAAAAACAATAAAATGCAATTATATTCTACTACAATAATGAATCTAGATCCCAAGTACACTGACAATATATCATACTCCTAAACCAAATAAAAATGTAATGATTTTGAGTTCGCTTCATAACAGTGGATCAAGAGAAGAAGAAAAAACCTGAAACAATTATATTTAACAATGAAACAAAGTATGGCGTTCACATTTTAGATCAAATGGCAAAAAAATATTCCACAAATGAAGGTTCACGAAGTTGGCCTGTTTACATTCTGTACAATATCTTAGACTTGGCATTAATTAATGCGTTGGTTATTTATACGAAAGTGACAAGTCAAAATACGACAAGAAGAGATTTTATATTACATCTAGCTGAAGAACTTGGGAGAGAATATAGATTTGCAAAAAAGTGCTACTCCGAAAAATGCCAGAAAATGCCAACCCAACGCTTCCAAAATACAATGTAACAATGTAAGTCAAACAAAACTGCAAACGTTTGTCATTTGTGTAAAAACTATGTCTGCGTAATATGTGCTGGAAGTGTATAAACAACTGTAATATCTTTAAATTGTGCAAACTAATAATTTATGTTAAAACAATTTTTTGTTAAAATATTAATTTTTAAGTACTTAAACTTAGCGCAATATTATTATGTTATTTATTTGTGCTTTATTTGTGTTATTAAACATAATAAAATTTTACAAACAGTAAAAAGGCTTCATTTAAACACATCGGTCAAAATGACCGGTTACGGCGGTTGAAGGTAGTAACATTTTCCGGCGGTTCTAGTGTTAACCAACTCTGTATCTCTTACCGTTAAGGAGATCCCCATGCTGTTCACGATAACTGGGACACCCTGTGTTTTGATTTTACTAATTGACAATTGTTTTAATTTAATCAGCTTAGGATTTTTTGTACACTGATATTTCTGCTGTATTTATTTTATAATTTCTTAAATAATTTTTTGGTTTATTAATCTTCACATACAACGTGTCAATTTTTTACCGTTTCATTTTTACGTATAATGCATAACAAAAATTGAAGGATGTCATGAACTGTCGAGATAGCTTTTGCTAAACAATTTGGCTATGCACCAACTTCTCTTGGCACTTTACGGCTTAACCGCAGAGGGATTAAAAAAATCGAATCGATAGTAGACCTTGGTATCTTCATATTTGGTTTCCTATAAATCGTTACTTTTGTATTATAGCCAAAAATTTAAGGACACAATCCTTTGTGATACTTTTAAACAAAAATAAATTATTCATAAACTACGTAACATTTTGTTGCCTTAAACTTTTTAGCAAATTATTTATAAGAAAATTCCCTTCCCCTGTCAAATTTGCGTTTTCAACCAATCACTAATCTTAAATCTTTTAGAGACTACCAATAGGAGCAATATTACACGGTAATAATTTTACATTCCTCTGCCAGGAGTTGATCCTCCTGTCAAATTTGCGTTTTCGACCAATAACAAACTCAGATTTCCTTTAAACGGCCAATAAACATAATCATACACTGATAATTTACTTTTCGCAATTAACAGATTTTCATGCGTTTATTGGTCGTTTCTAAGAAATCTGAGATTTTGATTGCTGGAAAATATAAATTTGGAGAGGGAATAAGGTATTTTGGTCTTGATAATTTTTTGACAGATGTCGGCGACCAATAACGTTACTTTAATATAGATTAAACTACACCCCTGACACACCACTCTGACAGTATGTACTTGTAAAATTTGACATAACAGATTATGTATGTACCTTAATACTATTTGGTTAATTAATTTTTATTAAAATATAATTCTTGAATTAAAAATTAGTTATAAATGATCTATTAATAATAACAATCGCAGTAAGTAGTAGGTATACTTTAATTTATCTAAATTAAACAACATTTTAATTTGACAGATAAGTTAGGTGAAGGAAATTTTCTGACAAAATATAACTCGTGCATTGCAAATAATCTATAATTTTTGACAAATCTTCACTCATGCACGTTGAGGCAGAAAAAATCACTCGTGCACTCGTGATTTTTTCAGCTCAACTTGCATTCGGGCATATTTACCAAAAATTATCGATAATTTTCAATGCACTTGTTATATCTATTACTACTGATAAAATTGGCTTGCATTGATAATTTGTTTTTTTTTGTTTTACAGTAATTTTATGCAATTATAACAATTACGTTATTTATTTTACCACTAAGAAGAATTAAAGTTTCTGACATACAAAATAAAAACATCTTGGAAGTACGAGGTGTGGCAAAAAAAATCCAACAATCAGAATTTGTATCCTATGAGCTATTCTGCCAATAGGGATTTAGAGATCTACGTAACTTTGATTCAGCGATGTCTGGATGAGGTCGATTTTTGGCCAGAGTCTTTTCAGTGCTTTCAATAATGGTTCTAATCTATCATGGTCTCTGCCGCTTTTTCCCTTGATTGTGTCTATAATAAAGGGTCCCCAAGCATTGGTTAAATACTAGAGAAAGTCAACCATTGTTCTAAGCCTAAGCATTTCTAATTAGGATTGTTGTATGATAGCAATACTCCATTTGCTGGTACATTCCCAAAGTTCAAAACTGTTCGTCCATATACAGGGATGCGCAAAAGTATGGAAACAAACAAATATCTAGAACACTATTAAAAATATTTCAATGAAATTTGGTATTTAACCGTTATCGTATATTCCGGATTCGATAAAAATATTGAGGTTGTGATACGACTTCCGGTTCAACCGGAAACGGACTCAAACTTTGAAATTTTAAACGGAACACCCTGTATATTTTTATATTTTTGGATTCCTCTTTAAATTTACTTCAAAAAATGTTTGAGGTTGTATGGGGCTTAAGTCGACCGTTTTCGTTAAAATCACATTTTTGTGAAAATTTTGAGCTATACAGCATTGTTAAAAATTTTCAACATTTAAGAACTTTGAAATTGCAAGTAATTTTTTTTTTAAGTTTATGTTGACAATAAGCTTACTAACACTTTGCACAACGTACATTTAAAAAATATTATACAGGGCGTTTTTTACGCTTGTTCAAACTTGTACAACTTTAAACATCGATAACTCATTTTTCTTAAATACAACACCCTGTATATTTTTACACATTCTTATAGAAAATTGATTTCTCTTTCGAAAACATAAAGGCTGTTTTTCACCTAAAATTGATATTTTCCGAGATATCGCGATTTTATTGTTAATTATTAGGGCAACATAATATTTTCAAGTAGGCTATGAAGAAAGACAGTGTTAATTTAAACAATTGAAAGAAAAAAAAACAAGAAAGTTATAAATTTATCTTTTCCGTACAAATTTTTGACATTTTTGTTAACGAATTTTACCATTATTACTTTTGATGACAAATACTAAATCCTATAAACTATTTTTTGCGTGTTTGCAATACGACTTTTGGTTTAACCGACCCAACCCTAACCTTTTTTTAAATTTAAACATAAGGTAGGTCAGTTATTATTTTTTTTAATCAGCGTTTTTTTTTTTCGCGTACCTAATACTTTATCTATTGGTTTTATTATGACTTTGTAAACGATCAAACTCAATTGTATGAACAATATTTTGGCCCTGATAAGGACCGATTAATTTTTGCCAAGTCGTGTGATACGAAGCGCTCAAGGTTTCTTCTCGGTCTTCTTGGGCAAGAGGACGCAAAACAGAAAATATTGCGAATTTATAAAAATTAACAAAATAGGGAATACAAAAATTTAATGGATACGATGCTCGAAATGACCACCATTTACTTCTTGGCAGTAGGCTAACCTATGCCGAAATTCCGTAAGAATGTTTAAAACCACATCTGGCGAGATTCTTCCAAGTTCTTTTGTTATTCGGTTTCTCAGTTCGCCTAAATCACCAAGTGGGTGTGCATAAACATTAGATTTTAAAAAAGAAAGCTAATGGAGTTAAATTCGTTATCAAAAATGTCAAAAATTTGTACGGAAAAGATAAATTTATAAGTTTCTTCTTTTTTTTTTCTTTCAATTGTTTAAATTAACACTGTCTTCCTTCATAGCCTACATCGCGATATCTCGGAAAATATCAATTTTAGGTGACAAACAGCCTTTATGTTTTCGAAGGAGAATTAAATTTTCTATAAGAATGTGTAAAAATATACAGGGTGTTGTATTTAAGAAAAATGAGTTATCGATGTTTAAAGTTGTACAAGTTTAAACAAGCATAAAAAACGCCCTGTATAATATTTTTTAAATGTACGTTGTGCAAAGTGTTTGTAAGCTTATTGTCAACATAAACTTAAAAAAAAAATTACTTGCAATTTCAAAGTTCTTAAATGTTGAAAATTTTTAACAATGCTGTATAGCTCAAAATTTACATAAAAATGTGATTTTAACGAAAACGGTCGACTTAAGCCCCATACAACCTCAAACATTTTTTGAAGTAAATTTAAAGAGGAATCCAAAAATATAAAAATATACAGGGTGTTCCGTTTAAAATTTCAAAGTTTGAGTCCGTTTCCGGTTGAACCGGAAGTCGTATCACAACCTCAACATTTTTATCGAATCCGGAATATACGATAACGGTCAAATACCAAATTTCATTGAAATATTTTTAATAGTGTTCTAGATATTTGTTTGTTTCCATACTTTTGCGCATCCCTGTATGTTTTACTGCTGTTTTATCCATTACATTTTTATTTTCTAATGACAATCTTGACCTTTTTTCAAGAACCCAATATAGTTCTTTAAATTTTAAATCAATTGTTATGTTTTTTTAGACCGTGTTCCTTCCAGGTTAGTTTGTTATCAAGATAGATTCCTAGGTATTTCACACTTGATGATACTGGTATCTGTACATTGTTGATAGAGACTGGTGCACATTGTTGTTTTTTTTAAATATTAAAGTTATATGTAGTGATTTGATTTCATTAATTTTAAATTTTTTATTTTTCCAACCAATCTTGAAGTATGTTATGATGGTCTTGCAGGTAAGTGAATGCTATTAAAGCATCTTCATCTATTGCCATATTAACGGTGGTTTTATCTGCGAATGTTCCGGTTATTGTGTTACTCGTTGTTCGCCATTTAGATGTATTTTGAAATACAAGTAGGGTCCAAGAACGCTTCCTTGAGGAACCCAAGACTTGATTGGGTGGAAATTAGAAATATCGGTTTACTCTGGTTTTAAAATGTAGATCCATAAAATATGATTTTAGTACGCTATGGTTCAGCGTAGGTAGGGTTTTTGTTTCTATAGTCCTGAATCTTTACCCACAATCTAGTGCTAAAATTAACTTAAAAATTTTAAAGATTTTTGTAAGTATTCTTTGTCACGCAAGCAAGAATTATGTGTGAAAACATAAAAAATTACTTCGGTACAAAATGTTTTTCATATAGTTGTACGCGTAACCTACATTTTGAATGGTTTTATTTTTCAATAGAGGCTCATACGCAAAACCGTAATCCTTTAGACAGTTTTCTCTAAATTGGTTGGGCAAATGAACGATTTTATCTGCAAAATCCGTGCAATTTAAAAATGCACTCAAATAAATGAGAACGCCTTTACTTGTATTTTCCATCAGTTCGCCGTGGCTTATCCGTATCTGCTCTCCGCGCTAGAGCTTATAATGCCTGATTCGAATGCATATTAAACATTAACCCTAAACTAAATAAAGCAATAAATGTCACCGCATGAATAGAAATCCCGTCTACTGTTAATATTATAGGAAAAAATATAGTCGCTAGAAGAAATGAGACGCACTTGGAAATCTGCGAGATTATTTGGATAGCTTTGAATTTTTTGGAGCAATATATTTCAATAGTTCCTTGTTACGCTCAGCGTTGAACGAACCTCCTAACACAAAACTCAAACGTACCAAAAATACGCTATGATGTAACGATTTTCTAATACAAAAACATACACAGTTATTTTTGATGTACATAGATATGCACATTGTGAATATATTTCTGCAAACAACTCCCCACGATAGAAAGGATAATGCACATTTTGTTGTACACAATTAGACTAATTAGACAGAGCAGCTTCCCAACTTTTCCTACGACGGAGCACTTCACAAATCCTGGAAAATTAACGAAACACCTTATTTTGTAAAAAAATCGTGCTTCAATAAATATGTCGTAAACAAAATAAAACGAGTATAGCTAGTTTTAACACGCTGGGGTACTCTTCTGTTAAATTTATGCAAAAATCAATTAATGGCAGTTTCTTGTATTTTTGTTCCAAAATCAGAGTCACTAATTAAATAAATTAGATTTTCATAATCACTTGTGCTTAAGCCTGCTAGTTTAGCAGTCAGTGCTAATAGATTCTTAACTCAGGAGTTGCATTTACTGAATTTTGGAAAATATTGCAAAAGGGTTAATTAAAAAACATGAAAGTGTTCTAAAATTACATTAGAAACTTCTTTATCTACTTTGGAATTTATTTTAATGAAAAATGCAATCAAGGCGGGAAAACAATCACTATTATTATGTGTAACTGTAGAAATTCAGAATTATAACCTTTTATCAAAAGATGCTATTTTATCTCTTGTCTATAAACAGTAATATTTTGTTCCTGTAATGATAAGTTAATTACATTGCACTTTGTAAATATATCTGCCAGATATGCAAGACTCATCGACCATGAAGAATTTGTTTAAGATTCAATACAATTTTGTAGTAAATTAAGTGACGTCAAGATAGCCAATTAGTCACTTCGAAGTTTAAAAAGCTTAAATAGTGATAGCCATCACACTTCAGTATGTTATAAAAGAGCGTTATGTACACTACCCATTTTATTGTACAAAATTTTAATTAATCTGGATTGAAGAGGTCGAGACTTTACATAGCTGATACCTTTCACGGTTACAAACAAAATCGTTTTTTAATATCGTCGGTGAAAAGCAATTTTGCTTTAAACGCCAAAACTAAAACTTTACAGGAGAGGCAAAAAACAATTTAAGTTTTGTAAAAATAATTACTGTACCTACTTTTAATAATGATTTTATCAAAAAAATGTTCCAGGAATGTAGGTGTCAAATAATTAAATGAATATTATTAGAACAATAAAAATCGTCCATAACTATAAATTAATGGCGTTTTGGCGCTTACAGCAATACACACGTTGAAAATGCTGCTCCATTGAAATGTCGTAAACGCCATGTCACAATGTTTGGAATTAAATTCGGGTAGTAATAGTGGCCTTCTAAATGTAGTACAAACAAAAAATGTAAAGAAACGAATGTTTGGTGGGTTGTAAATGCAACTACATAAACTTTTCTATTTCATTTGTTTTGTCGTTTACACAAAAGTGTATGTATGTAATAAGTTGTTTGAAGTACATGGGAATTAAATAATTTACCAATGTTATAATTATGATGCTCACAAAAACCACGTTTAAAGAAATGATTATAATTGTTAGAGGTATTCAAAGAACAAAAAGAAACTAATAACAAATAATTATTTGTTAGACTTTAAAGAGTCATAAAAAAAACAACAAATAAATGATACTCTATTAAACAAAAACTAGTATAAATCTATAAATGCATCAAACGTAACTTCTTTAGGTGGTAATATAAAACTAAACCATTTTAAAGCTTCTATTTGCAATCATCTCCTTCTTACCTTCCTTTTAATAACTATCTTCTTCGTCTGTATCGTTTAAACATCAGGTATTGTTGAGTTGGTTTTTAAATTAATATACTAATGTGCATCATTCTTTGTTATTATATTTTTTCCACAAGATTTTTTAGGTCTTTATATTTTGCCTGTGCAATAGGAATTGTTTGATTAAACTAATTAAAGTTGGGTAGAGCACCTTCTTAATCGTTTATTGTGTAGATAGATGTGACAAACACCCTTACTTAACACATACGGTCACGTCTATTGCACGTTGCTTACGCAAAGAACTATTATGACGTATCACAACCCCAAAACAATCTATCTTTAGTTATTCGAATTGTATTAACGTTATAAATACAGTATAACTAGATCTAGGCAAATGCTTTACAAACAATATGTCCTTTAATTGCATCCGTATAAATCGCTGTTATAAACCAAATATTCTAAAAAGATAACCTAATGTTTGTGGTAACCGGCATGACTTAAAATACTTGGGCGGCATACATGCTGTATACGTCACATCTTTAAACTAAATAGTTGCTGTAAACGAAATCTCTTTTAAAGTGACGAAAGCATGATTGCTTTATACGCCAACATTAGAAAAAGGAGCGATTTTAATGGCTTGTACTGCAAAATTTCTTTTAATTTGAATAAAATAACAGTACTTTTGAATTAGCGTTCAGTTTTTATTTTTTGTCGTACATTTATGAAATAAAGACCATCCGACGCAGAAAAAAAAACTAAAAAAAATGATGTAATAAATTTTTTTTGCATAGTTTGGCGTTTACAGCAAAATTGCTTTCCATCGACGATATGAAGATTTTTTTTGTAACTAGTGCTTGTCTGCGCAAAACATAATGACTTGGTGGTGATCGTTATTGTAGTTACTTGCAGAATACGTGTCACTACTCCCTTCATTTTTCCAACCATGCTTAAGCTAAGCACCATCTTTACAATTATCAATACACTTTTCCCAACCGATTTTGCTTATATCAATTTTGATAATATTTTACGTAACACTTATTCACTTTCCGCGAAACACCTATATTTCGCAGAACAAAGTTTGGGAAACGCCAATTAGACAAAAGAGTGGATGAAAACATACCTTTGAAGGTATTAGGTAAAAAAAAAAGCAATATGATTTGTTGCGTTTATTTTCTAATTTAACCGTAAAATGCTTATCCTGATTATTGTATACCCATTAAATATTTGTACTGTGTACATGTATAATTTAATTTGACGTAAAATATTATAAGAAAGTAGTTCTTTTTTTAAATATTAATTGCAACTTGGCTATTTGTCAAAGAGCAATGTTTTTCATATTTCATAAACATCCGGTTTTTTTTCGTTGAACGCTGTCCAAACAGAATGTAAGCCTTACACAAATAGGTCCTTTACCAAAGTACACACTTTGAGGGTGCTTTTCATTTAACTAATATTATGTAACTTCGTTAGTTCGAAACTAATTACGTTAGTGGGTAGCTAAATGTCATTATGTTTGGTAGAACTACACTGATATGTGTATGCTTACATCACTTTCTTCTTATAAAATAACGAATCACTTTGTTTCAACTATAAAGCATGTTGTTACTCGATAGAATATGTTTTGTAAAAGTGCCTACGTTGACACCACTTTTCTTATTAGCTTGTATTTCACTATTTATTATATTTTTATTTCATTAACAGTGCATTTTAAAAATCATTATTGCAAATATATACAGGGTGGTCCAAATTCGAAATGATTACATGGGTATCTCGCTTAATATTCATAATAGAGAAACTGTTAAATTACCAAAAAACGTGCAGTTTTTAGAGACAAACTCAGAACGGTTTTTAAAAATATTATATCATTTCAGCTTTTTAAATTATTAAAAAAATAAAATGTTTTTTGTCATACTTATAATGTGTCATATATCCGTTATTGTTGTAAATATCGAAAAAGTGTATGGATTTCTTGTTAGATATTTTTATGCAGAATTTATTGGTCCTAAAAAAAATTTTACGTTTGTCGTTAAAAAGTTATGACCCGAACTTACCTTTTTTTTAAATGGAAGCCATAGTTGGCTATTTTTTTTAAAGGAAAACATAGTAGGCTGTAAAAACAAAAAAAAACAAATTTTTTTTTATAGATTTTGGAAAAGAATTAATCTATTTTCCTTTTTTATTTCTAATAACTTTGCGAGAAAAATGGTCGTTTCAATGATTTATCAGTAGGAACCGAATATGAGTAACGATAATAATAAACTATAAAATTTGTTTGTAAAAAGTAAACAAAAAATTCTCTTACAATGTCATAATTACAAATAAGATGCAAAGAAAATAATATAATTTATGATAAAATATTTTTCTATTTATTATGACATACTAAAACCAACCTTGCAACATTTGCACTTTTTTTCTAATAACTCAAAAACTGGAAATAATATAACATTTTTGAAAACGGTTTTGAGTTTGTCTCAAAAACTGCACATTTCATTCAACCGTTTCTCTATCTTGAATATTAAGCGAGACACCCATGTAATCCCATCGAATTTGGAGCATCCTGTACAATGCAGGGCAGAAGTCTGGTTATAAGCAAATGTCTAAAATGCTTTTAAAGATATTAAAATGAGATTTTGTTTTGGATCCGGTTATAACAAACGTTAAGAATTCGATGTGAACATTAAATACGCAACACGATATCTGGTTTAACTGAAAATAGACCCACGCTTTAAATTTTTTAATAAAATACCCTGAATATTTTAAAATATTTTGATAAAGGACTCTCTTAAAAGGTAGGTACAAAAAAATTGTTTCATCGTCATTTGAAATTATCTTTATCACTGCCGCTATGTTTTTTTCGATAACAACCTTAGAAGGGCGTCTTGTTCCTATTTGATGCTGAACAGAATTCTTTACACATATAAATTTCTTACATTAAAGGTAAATTGCAGCCAATAAACTTTTCTAGTAACTTATAAACGCTTAAAATCGCAATAAAAATTTAAAAACTCTGTTGGTTAACAAATTAATAAACAAGGTTTAAGCTTTAAGCCAACTTGACTTAAACAATAAAACTTTAAGTGGCAGGTAAAAAACAAAATAACATGCAGATTCGGATTTTGATTTTCACTTCCAAGAACATTTTTTATTCTCAATTTATTTAGCTTAGCACTTGAATTAATCTTAAGCATATTTACCTTTTAAGGAACTTCCAGTTTTTTAAGTTTACAAAAAGGAATAGATTAAAAGTGCTGCATAAGTTTTACACGAGGTTTTACATTAAAAAATGAATGTTTATACCTTCTATTTAAATATTTAAAATTAAGTTTTAATTTCAAGGAGTGCAGTTTGTGTAATTCGTTTCTATTTGACTGCCAGTTTGTTGTTGCGTGACCAAACCAAATGGTGCAGCATAATATACTGTTTATGTTAAAAGTGCGTTATCTGTGTTAAATGAACACATGCAGCCGGGATAACTTTGTATCAAAAATAATAAATTATAAACATATTTAAACACTTTGTTTATGTAAACTATACGTACTATATTCAGTTTAATGTACAACAGAATGTTTTACCTCTAAAAATCTTTGAATTCTCAAAAAGAAACAACAATATTTTAGGGATATAAAATCATTTTAAAAACTTTTAGAAGTGCATTACTGCAAATTTTCTAGCTACTACAGAATCTTAAAAAGTTTGACCAGAAGTTAGCATTACTTTATATATCAACGTAAAAGTTTTCTAAACCGAATGGGAAGAAAGAAAGTGTGAATGATTACTTTTAGGACATAACATTTACTATAGGAAAGTTCAAAGAGATTTTTTCTTCAAGTGTCTTGGAGATCATGAATTCCTCCGGTATTTCGTTTGTTTTTAAATAACCCCAAAATAAGTTCAAAATTATATTTTTTGCTAAAAAAAAAATGTGGAAAACTATTTTTAATACTACCTTTAATTTTAAAATGTTTTAACATAATTTATTGCTTTCTTGGTCTTTTTTCTTGTTGTTGTTGTATGCCACATAAAGTTATAAAATATTTATTTATTCAAAAGAACAAGATAACTTACTTCCTTAAAAACGCAAATTTTTTCAATAACAACTGCTGCTATTTGAAAAATATATCAGAATGTTCTTCTTACAAATTTCCTACAATATTTGTGCCACTTATCACTCTGTTATATCGTCTGAACGCCCCAAATCAAAGACGGTGTCTCAGTTTCTCAAACCAACTGGCAACCGTTTCACAAAACGATTTTAATATATTTTCACGGCGCTTGACCCAAAGATTCGAAAATATAACTTCGCCTTAACAAAAGAATGCAACTAAACGATTTATAATATTCTACGAAAATTTTGCGATTTCGTTTACGAAAATTTAAACTGTTTCTAAAGTTTGACTTCACCTTATAAAAATGCACTCATAATAATATTTTTAAGTTTTTAACAGAAGACAAATTAATATTTATTATACAGGGTGTTTCTTAAGTATTGCAAAAAACTTCAGGAGGGGATTCCTTATCAAAAATTAAAGGGGAACTTTTATAAAAAAAAAATTCCTTAGACGTCTCCTTTCGAAGTTACACCCCCCTAAAGGGGTGCGGGTAAAATTAAGTTTTTATTTCATTTCAAACCGTATAAAAAAATATGTTTGGTGCCATTTAAAAAAAAACAAATAGGGTGCCGTAACTCCTAAAAAAACAAAAGAAAACAAAAAATTGACATGACAATATTTTGGGAAATAGTGTATCAAACAACTTTTATTTGAAACTTTTTTTGATAACTCTTTCCAATAACAAAATAAGTGGGGGTGTCATAAGTGATGCCTCACACTGTATTAGTAGGCTTTGAAAATGATACAAAACGGTAAAACAATTATTACAATAGTTTTGTGTTTACCGTTGTAACCTAATTAACTTTTTTTAAGATCTTTTACCGTTTTGTATGATTTTCTAAGCCTACTAATGTAAATTAATTAATAAAGTACGCTTTTAAAACAAAAATTTTCTTTTGCGATTTTCTTAAAAATTTTGTTATGTAAGGGTATAAAAGTTTAAGTGCGTTGGAAAGAAAAAGAAAATGTCTTTCAAACCGTCTAAAAAAATTTGTATAGTGCCATTCAGGGCCGGTCCAAGGCACGATGCAAGTGATGCACAGCATCAGGGCGCCTTACAAGATTATTTCTTTAAATAAAATGTATGCTGTTTTAAAAGTTTTAAAATGTCAACCAAATTTAACGTCAAAGCGAATTTATTTTAAATAAGCTAGTATAAAAATAAATTTAAAACACGTGCCAGTATGAATCGGGCTTCCATTCGACAAATTACACAGGAAATAGATTTGAACCGCGCGCCACCACAGAACTCGGCTTAATCAGAGTGGGCAAAGCTCTGTGATTTCAATTTAAATGTAAGTGATATGAGAGGACAAAGCTACGATAACGGCGCAAATATGACAGGTAAAAATAAAGGAGTTCAAAAGCATATTCAAAATTTAAATCCCAGGGCTTTTTTTACTCCGTGCATTCGTTGAATTTAGTTGTGAATGATGCCGCGAAAATGAATTTTGAAACAATTAGTTTTTCTTACGTCATTTAAGAACTTTATAATTTTTTTAGTAGTTCTACTAAGAGATGGGACATTTAAAAAAATAATTTATCAAAATTAGCAATAAAACCTTTGTCTGCAACTAGATGGGAATCTAGAGTTGAAGCACTACGACCATTGAGATATGGAATATGGAAAATATACGACACATTAATAGAAAGTTTTGAAAATAATAATAACGACTACAAAGTCGACATGAGGTACAAAGTTTAGCTAAAAAATTTAAAATTTCAAATTTATTTGTTCTCCTATTTTATGGTATGAAGTATCGAGCAGAGTAAATGTGGTAAATAAAATGTTACAAGGTGTTAAGCAGTATTTAAAAAGTGCATTAAATGCATTAGACAATTTAATATGTTTCACAAAGGAATTAAGAACAGATAAGGGTTTTAATGAAATTTTTGAATCTGCAAAAGAACTAGCTACAGAGTTAGAAATTGCACCAAAATTTATTCTATGAATAAATGTACGAAGACGTAATATAAAGAAACAATTTATTTACGAATCTGCCGATGAAACACCGATTGATCTTAAAGATAAATTAATTTTTTTTTAAATGCCATTTTAGAAACAGTACTGAACTCTTTAGAAGACAGTAGCCAACTTAAAAATCACAACGATATGGACAAATAAATTTTAAGAAAATATTGTAACGCATCGAAAGTATACTTACGGATGGGATGGTACAGACAAGAATATAAATGCATTAGAATTATTTGATGAATTTAAGGTTTAAGGTGACTTTGAAGATCTTAATACTTATTCAGATACAATTAATTGACATATTAAATTTTATTTGTGCCAACAATTTGGAGTGTGTATTTGGAACTGTAACCATTGCTCTACGATTTTTTTAACTTTGCCCGTAACAGTAGCTTTTACCGAAAGATCTTTCTCGTAATTACAAAAAATAAAAAATTACTTAAGGTCATCCATGTCTCAAGATCGGTTAGCAGGCAGTAGCGGGAAATTCAACCGGCCCGGGAAAAACCTGCTAGACCGGCGCCCAAAAAAAAGAATGACCCAAAAAAATTTAATTTTAAAATGTTTTCATATTTAGATAATAATAAAATTATTTCTAAAAAAATTCCATGTTCAGTCTCATTATGCTCTAATGAAAGTGAATTAGCAGATTCCTGTGAGCCCGAAAAGCTAAACCCCTTTTTCCAATTAGTTTTACATCTATAATTCTTTCCAATACTTTATTGCGTTCAAGAGCATTTTTTTTTGACGTAAGCTACCTTCATTTGAGAATATTAAACCATAAATATCTTTACTTTTAAGTTTAAGCATATGCCTATAAACACAATTTTCATGGATCTTATTATTTTCATGTTCTTTAGCACGTTGCAGAGTATGCTTCCAGTCATCTTTCATTCCATCATTTACAAACGAACAATCGTTCTTATCACTGTATGCCAAGCACACGGAACAAAATAGAGATTCTTTTTCTAAACAATATGATAACCATCGTCTGCTTATTTTATCATCTCTGTAAAATAAAACATTTGGCTTAAATGGCCAATACGTTACATCACCAATAGTTGGCTGACAGGGATGTTTGTTAAAAAAATACTCAAAATTTTGACTTGTTGGTTTTGTGAAATAACTAGCTGTTAAGCATTCAAAATATTTGTTACTTGGTAAGTTAGACTTGAACATGAAGACTTTGCGTTGATAATCGACGTTTCAATTTTGTCCGTTTCAATGGGGCAGTTTAGATTGTCTTCTTTTGTCGAATTTGATGAATGCTATTCTTGATCACTGATTTTTCAACATCAGGTGCACTAACTTTAGAAGCTAAAGCAAACAAATCACTTAACTTGAATTTTTTATTAGCAACTTCGTGCTTTTAGCCTTTTCTCTCTCTCTCTTTATTAGCACCTTTTCTTTTTTCCAGTTTTCCTTGATTAAAAACTATAACAAACTTTGATTTTTTCCCTACACAATCTCAAAGCCAACGCGATCACAAGTATGACGTATCACAAGTATGACCTTTTGAAAGGACCTTTTTCAGACGGCCGTGGATGATATCAAAAAGTGTTTTATTTGCACTTTCTTTACATCGTTCGATGCGCCAGTCTTTTAGCTACATTTTAAACACCGAATCAAAATTTTCGGGACGCTAATAACGGGGTTACGAATTTTTTTGTAGACCGAGATGTTTTTATTTTTGCGAGCGAACTCTCGGCATATTGCCGGACCTTTTTCAGACGGTCGTGGATGATATCAAAAAGTGTTTTATTTACACTTTCTTTACATCGTTGGATGCGCCAGTCTTTTAGCTACATTTTAAACACCGAATCAAAATTTTCGGGACGCTAATAACGGAGTTACGAATTTTTTTGTAAACCGAGATGTTTTTATTTTTGCGAGCGAACTCTCGGCATATTGCCGGACCTTTTTCAGACGGCCGTGGATGATATCAAAAAGTGTTTTATTTACACTTTCTTTACATCGTTGGATGCGCCAGTCTTTTAGCTACATTTTGAACACCGAATCAAAATTTTCGGTCCGCTATTAACGGAGTTGCGAATTTTTTTGTAAACCGAGATGTTTTTATTTTTGCGAGCGAACTCTCGGCATATTGCCGGACGTTTTTCAGATATCAAAAAGTGTTTTATTGACACTTTCTTTAAATCGTTGGATGCGCCAGTCTTTTAGCTACATTTCAAACACCGAATCAAAATTTTCGGTCCGCTAATAACGGAGTTACGAATTTTTTTGTAGACCGAGATGTTTTTATTTTTGCGAGCGAACTCTCTGCATATTGCCGGACCTTTTTCAGACGGCCGTGGATGATATCAAAAAGTGTTTTATTTACACTTTCTTTACATCGTTGGATGCGCCAGTCTTTTAGCTACATTTTAAACACCGAATCAAAATTTTCGGGACGCTAATAACGGAGTTACGAATTTTTTTGTAAACCGAGATGTTTTTATTTTTGCGAGCGAACTCTCGGCATATTGCCGGACCTTTTTCAGACGGCCGTGGATGATATCAAAAAGTGTTTTATTTACACTTTCTTTACATCGTTGGATGCGCCAGTCTTTTAGCTACATTTTGAACACCGAATCAAAATTTTCGGTCCGCTATTAACGGAGTTGCGAATTTTTTTGTAAACCGAGATGTTTTTATTTTTGCGAGCGAACTCTCGGCATATTGCCGGACGTTTTTCAGATATCAAAAAGTGTTTTATTGACACTTTCTTTAAATCGTTGGATGCGCCAGTCTTTTAGCTACATTTCAAACACCGAATCAAAATTTTCGGTCCGCTAATAACGGAGTTACGAATTTTTTTGTAGACCGAGATGTTTTTATTTTTGCGAGCGAACTCTCTGCATATTGCCGGACCTTTTTCAGACGGCCGTGGATGATATCAAAAAGTGTTTTATTTACACTTTCTTTACATCGTTGGATGCGCCAGTCTTTTAGCTACATTTTAAACACCGAATCAAAATTTTCGGGACGCTAATAACGGAGTTACGAATTTTTTTGTAAACCGAGATGTTTTTATTTTTGCGAGCGAACTCTCGGCATATTGCCGGACCTTTTTCAGACGGCCGTGGATGATATCAAAAAGTGTTTTATTTACACTTTCTTTACATCGTTGGATGCGCCAGTCTTTTAGCTACATTTTGAACACCGAATCAAAATTTTCGGTCCGCTATTAACGGAGTTGCGAATTTTTTTGTAAACCGAGATGTTTTTATTTTTGCGAGCGAACTCTCGGCATATTGCCGGACCTTTTTCAGATATCAAAAAGTGTTTTATTGACACTTTCTTTAAATCGTTGGATGCGCCAGTCTTTTAGCTACATTTCAAACACCGAATCAAAATTTTCGGTCCGCTAATAACGGAGTTACGAATTTTTTTGTAGACCGAGATGTTTTTATTTTTGCGAGCGAACTCTCTGCATATTGCCGGACCTTTTTCAGACGGCCGTGGATGATATCAAAAAGTGTTTTATTTACACTTTCTTTACATCGTTGGATGCGCCAGTCTTTTAGCTACATTTTAAACACCGAATCAAAATTTTCGGGACGCTAATAACGGAGTTACGAATTTTTTTGTAAACCGAGATGTTTTTATTTTTGCGAGCGAACTCTCGGCATATTGCCGGACCTTTTTCAGACGGCCGTGGATGATATCAAAAAGTGTTTTATTTACACTTTCTTTACATCGTTGGATGCGCCAGTCTTTTAGCTACATTTTGAACACCGAATGAAAAGTTTTTGGTAGGCTAATAACGGAGTTACAAATTTTCTTGTAAACCGAGATGTTTTTATTTTTGCGAGCGAACTCTCGGCATATTGCCGGACCTTTTTCAGACGGCCGTGGATGATATCAAAAAGTGTTTATATTATAAATTCTAAAATGGTGTAGGCTGCGACCTCTATTAGTGACATTTTCTACTTATATTTTGTACCAGGAGCACATAAAGGAGGTGGCAAGAACGCTACGACGTATGCGACTGTTACAACCGACGTGTTAAAAAGAAACAAACAGCACCTTGCATTTCTGGACTAGATATACGCATCAACGTCCGATAAAAAACTCATCTCCTTCTAGCTCATCAATAATATAGCGTTCATCTGATGTCCGTATTTTATCATATTTACATTCGTTCAACCATAACAGCTGATCTTAAATGATTTTAAAAAGTTAAATTTTAGCCTTAATAACGTCATTCAGGGTAAAACAAGAAACTTTTGCCTCATAAACTTAAATAATCTTTCAATAAATGCAAAATTCAAAACATAAATTGAGAATATTTCAGCAGTACGAAAGACGCGGTAATTTCAAAAATTAACAACTGCTCATAATTCTTCTCATACCTTTAACTATTTTTTAAATAACAATTATTTACCCTCGGTTGGTTGAAATAATGATTAAAAAGTTTTTAATAAAACGTGTGAATGGGATTTCATGCCATTTTCTTAAATATTTTGGCGCCAGCCTTTGGCGAAAACTTTGCAATTGTCTTCATATTATCTAACAATCTTAAAGAGACCCTAAATAATGCATTTCCAGCTAAAGTTTGCTCGAAAAGGCTTAAAACAGCTCTTCAAAGTTTTCAAAAACATTACAAGTGTATCATAACCTTGCATTTTTGTTGACAAAAATATAAAGTTTTGCAATCTTTTTATATCGGCCAACATTATGTTGCACATTTTTATAAATAATTTAAATATATTACTTAAGTTGTTAGATAACGTAGACAAATGTCTTTAATTCAGTGACGTTTTGCAACTAATAGGTATCGTACGAATTTGTCTGCTTTTTTTGTCTTTTGCAATTAATTTAGTTCTTGGTGCTATTCTATTAGATATTAACACGCCACAAAATTATTTATATGGCAAAGAGTAACAAAGTGTCAAATTAACAGGAAAGGTAAGATTAAATTGGCAATAAAAAAATGTCTAACTCGGGGCGTAGCGAGGGTAAACGGCACCAGGGAATACTTTTTTTTGCGCCGAAAATTAGCCACTATTCTCTTTAAAGAAATATGGGGGGGGCGCTATAAGAGTACTTCGCAGCAGGGCGCCGACTACCCTAGGGCCGGCCCTGGTGCCGTTAAAAAAAAACAAATATGGTGCCGTAACTCCAAAAAAACAAAAGAAAACCAAAATTTGACATGACAATATTTTGGGAAGTAGTGTATCAAACTACTTTTATTTGAAACTTTTTTTGATAATTCTTTCCAATAACAAAATAAGTGGGGGTGTCGTAAGTGATGCATCACCCTGTATATATGGGTACGATAATTGCCGAGAACAGTAAATTAAAAGAACAGTCGAATAAGAGAATAATAGCTGCACCGACGATATTTCATCAGGCCACTAAGAAATTCGACACGAGTATTCAATGCAGTGTACGTACCAATTCTTACTTATAGTTCAGAAACTTGAGCACTAACAAGAAGAAAGTAAAAACGAAAGATACAGACGCAGCAGATGATATTTTTTTTGTAGCATAGAAAAATGTAGACTAATTAATAAGATTAGCAACGATTAATTTTGAAAAAGTCAAGGAGTAAAAAACAAAGAAAATTATGGCGAAAAACCAATTAAGATCGCTAGGTCATCTACTGCGCATGCCAGACGCAAGTACGCAAAAATAGGGTGATAGTACCTAAATAAAGTTTAAGGGAAAGGGAAGTAGACCAAGAACAAAATGGTAGGACGAAGTGAGACATTTATTAGAAGAAAAAGAAGTCAGCTGGGGAGATGTGCCACAGTTAGTCAATGAGATGGAGAAATATAACTAGAAAGACTTACCCGATAAAGAAGATACTTTTAAGTAATTAATTAATTACTAACCAAATAAATAAGAGTAGGAGACCGGGTATGGTTGTCTCAGTTTTGGTCATTGGCGATTTTTATGTGAAGTTTTGCAGTTAAACCACATTAAATGTGCTTCAATCTAAAGTGTATTTATCACTACGATAAATAATAGATGCATTTTTGCAATAACAATTACGAATAAAAAGTTAAGAGGCATTATTTAAACAAAGGTTTTTGTGACTTTTTACCCCGTGTCTGGGTTGGTTGTCACAATGCTTGGCGCCAATTGTCACAAAATAGTAAAATGTGTTATTAGTGATTAAAAGTCGAAATAATTAGAAACAAATATAGTTTTTATTACTATTACCTATTACAATAATAATATGCACTTACAAATCTATGACTGCAGGAACATTTAAGATACATCGTGTGTAAAAAAATAAACTCTTTTCATTTAACAAAAATATAAACTCCTAGTGAATGACATTAACAAACATAAAACTTCTTTCTAACATTCTAACATATTATACTGTTATAATTAACATACTACCGAATTGAGGTGTTTGTCTCAGAATAGTCTGACTCACAGTTGTGGCAAGTATAATTTAGTATCCCAGGAGTGCAATCCTCATGAGCCCAATGTTTACAATCAAGGCACTGAACCCACACTTCTCTGGGCCTACTGGCAGAAAAAGAAGATAAACATACGATACAAAAATCTTCAATTTCTTTTTCGTCCTCATCAGACGCCGCTTTCTTTTGTTTTTTCCCGAAATTTTTCTTTTTTTTTCGATAATATAGTTCTCTTCACTTTCTGTTTCTTTGCTTCTTGTTCTTTTTTCTTTTCTTCGATATAATTTTTCTCAGGCGTGTCCGTTAATATGGCTGATTTGCATGTCCTCTTATCAATTCTTGTTTTTTTACGTGGAGGTGCTTTTGGCAAGGGTCAACTGATGTGGTGACTTTGCTAGACCACTTGGACCAGGTCCATCTGCTTTTCCATGTCTGATTTACAACTTGCGCATCATTATTCTTAATTTCATCGTCTGTAAATTTGTGAAAATATCTAGCCAAGGTGCGATAAGTGATTCCAAGATCTTTAGCGACTGCCCTTATCTTCTTATTACTGTTTTTAACCTCTCTGGCTGCACGCAGCATTAATTCTGGAGAGACCTTTCCACGCTCTGTCTTCCTTTTATACACTCGAAGCCTTATTATATATAGCTACGGTAAAAAAGCAAAATTAAAACTATATGAATACACAGCTGGGGTTGGTTGTCACATGTGACAAATTACCCCAAAGATACTGTGACAACTGAACCCAATAAGCAAAAATAAATAATTATTTTACTATCTAAACAAATATCCAAATTCATCCAGCCATTGCATAAGAAAGTTATTCAAATGTGTTTATACCATAGATTTAGATAGAAAGAAGTATAATAATACGTTAAATTTCTGTACTTACGTGATGGAGACGATGCCAATAACATTTAATTTTTACGCGGGAAATTAAACAAACACCTGTCAGCGATGTACGCTGTGTCGTAGCGATTTGTGATTCAGTAGGGATGGAGGCAGTGTGCATACGATTCACCATGATTTTTTACTGTTCGGTGACGTGCTTTGTTTTACCGTTATAATGATTGTGACAACCTACTAGTGATTGCAATACCGGTATACCGGTACACCGAATACCGGTATACCGTGCCATTTTACAATACCGAAATACCGTCTCATTTGATGGTCTAATACCGGTATTCGGTATTAATATTATTTTTTTTAAATTTGATTTTTATTATTTTATAATTGCAGTCTGTTATAAATAAAAAATAGCAATAAATGCAAAACACAAACTTGTGCCACAAAATGATGTATTTAAGTTAATTAAAAGAGAGATGATATTATTAGAAGACGAAAGAATATTGCAACATTGGAATATTTGTTGTCATTTCCAAGGCTTACTATTAAAAAATGTTGCAATTTCTCTTAACTTTATCAAAAATTCTTAATAACTCGAAAATTATTGCAGATAGGTATAGGAAACGCTAATATAGATTGATGTAGAATTTACTTTTCAATTAGAAAATGAAAAAAAAATTTGGGCATTGCATTTGAAAAAAAACAGTTTTATTGGTCTGAAATTGCATTAAAAGAAAATTAAATTTTGGACACCCTGTAAATAATGCATCGATTCCAAAAATTCTTCTATGCATAGTCTAAATTTAAGCGTTTTCTCTTCAAAAATGGCGGCGATAGATAATATTAAGCATCACGATGAAAATCAAAAAATTTCAAAAAAGTCCAAAAATCTAAAAAACGACTGCACGTAGGTATAGTGTATGCTATTAATAGTCCCTCTAAAATAACGTGTTAAATCCAAAAATGCAATAAAAAATAGACCATTGTATTTGAAATATGAAAGTAGACGTCAACTTCCGGTATTTCCGGAAGGGTTGCCATCTTGAAAATATTTTCATTAAACAGCTCAGATGCTATTATGGTCATAACCAAAATTTCAGATCAATACCCTTTTTCATTCTTCATATATTTTTAATGCCCGGCCACATATTTTTTTACAGATTATGTAATATTTTAAGTTTCTTTATTTTATGTAAATTTTTGTTTTGACATTATACTTGCTATATGTACATATGTGTAAAAGGCATATATTGTATTTTCAAAATTAATACTTTTTTTTAAAAAAGCAATACCGGTATTAATACCGGTATACCGGTATTACTTGCGAATAAATACCGAATACCGGTATTGAATTTTGGTCCGGTATTGCAATCACTACAACCTACCCGTGTGAGAACCATACCCGGTCTCCCCAAGAACTTATCAAAATTTGTTTATTAAAAGCTTATTTAAAGAACATAGTTTGGACTATAATTACTTTAAACGAAAAGTTATTCAAAAAGTGACAGCAATGATAAATTTACCGCAATAATGTCACTATAGATCGGTTGCGGCATATGTTTTCCACAACAAGTATTGCTTATTGATGAGTATTTATGGAATCGAAGTTTTTCCAATACCAAGGTTACAAATACGCTATATTTCGATTTATTGACGTTCCAATCAACTTTATTACACGCACAACATAGAAGTATAGAAGTTAATCTGATTCCTTATTTAAAAGAAAATTGTAGGTAGAAATTCATATTTTATTCGTGAATAAATATATATTTAGCTTTACAGCCAACTGCAACAAAAATCGTGTTCTGAGCAAATTAGATGAACTGGTTAAATAAACTGGTAAACAAGTTATCTATGCTTAAACGAGAAGTGAAACGTTATTGTTTTTAAGGAGAAGTAAGCACGTAACCCGCCGTGATACGATCTAGTCGTTATAAATTTTAATTTCCTTAATTTAGCTAAAATCACTTTCAAATTTTCCAAGTCTGAATTCACAGATAAAAAGCTTACAACGTCTTTGAAATACGCCAACATTAAAATCTGTTATAATTTGATTAGTGAAAATAATTTATTACGCGTCTCGTTTTTAAATTTCCCTTTCTTAAGGGTTAAAATTAATGATCTTTCCCGTATCAAATAAGTAGCTTACGAACAACAGAAAGTCGTCCTATGAAGAATGGAGAATAGGCACGATAGTCGTTAGGCCGGAAACAATTGTAGGAGCTGAAATTCAAACTTAACAATCGTCCCAGCAAACTAGTTATGTTTTATATGAAACAATACATAAGGTGGCAGTGCTCAAAAAAATAAAGCTGAAATGTTATTAGCAGTAAAAAAAAAAAAAAAATTGTATAGGTTGATATAGATTTTACTGTTTCCTAATGCAATTCAATATTGATAATGACCGATTTTATGACTAAATGTCAATAAAATTTTTCATTTCCAAATTTTTAATAGATTTTTGTTTGACAGTCGTAGATTTATTAAATACTAGCGTAGTTACCCAGCTTTGCTCGGTGAATTTGTTTATCAATCACAGACTACTCGCGCTTCGCGCTCGCGCCCTGTGGACGTTTTTATTTAACTCGAAAGTGGGATTGTTTGGTACGTACTTTTCAGGAAGAGCGATACGATTCCGAATCGGTACGACACATGTGCGAAAAGGTCGAATCGGAGAAGGTTC
The DNA here is from genome assembly GCA_947652605.1 of Elmis aenea. Taxonomy (NCBI): domain Eukaryota; kingdom Metazoa; phylum Arthropoda; class Insecta; order Coleoptera; family Elmidae; genus Elmis; species Elmis aenea. Next base: position 56,151,463 of record OX393576.1, read on the forward strand.
GAGCGTTTAAACGTTACGTCAAATTGTCAAATTTTGACGAAATTCTCGCTCCAGACGACCCGATTTAAATGTTGCGTGTAAGATTTTGGCACGTTTTCCTCAATATCTTTTCCAGACGATTTTTTTGGGAATTCTTATATAGCCTATCTTTTTCCCATGGTCCTATACATTGTCTGCTCCAAATTTGGTCAGGATCGGATGAATGGTATAGGAATGCATAAAGGACAAACAAACATACATACATTCATTTTTATACATATCTATAATATAAAAGAGCTTGTTTGTGTGTTTGTTTGTTTGTTTGTTTGTTCGCTATAGAATCCTAGGTCCGTTGACCGATCGGGACCAAATTTTGCACAGTTACTATTTAGGACCTTGCAGATCTAACGCCAAACTTTAAGTACAAGCACATATTACCAATTAAAAAAAAAAAAAATTACTTGGACGGGATTCGATCTTACGTCGGAAAATACCTGGTCAAAACACGATACGGCGCGGTGTATTTCTCAAGTAAAGATTGTTTTGTATACAATTAGTAATAAATGTACATGAAGTTTTATTTTTATTAGTAAATTTTTAATTGAAACAAGACGAAAGAAAATAAATTTGAGTTATTATTCAATTTTTAAGCAATAAATAGTTATTTTTTAATGAATTATATGATGATTGATCAGAGTATGTCATTTGTGTATGATTTGGAATTATTGGGCTTATTCAAGTTAAAAAAGTAATTAAAATTGTAATCGCCCGTGCAACGCCGGGTAAATCATCTTGTATATTATATATACCTAGTAGGTATATATGCTTGATAAGTTTTCACCAATAAAAAGTAAACTTTGTTACTTAAAACAATAAAAGCAGCTTCGTCTGTTTCTTAATGGCCCATTACAAAAAAAAAGTGTTAAGAAAATAACAACCGATAAATCCTGCTTTACAGTATTCTAATACAAAAACATAAAAACGTATATTAAATTTTTTTATCGTTACCGTAAAAATGGCCATAAAAATAAAACAAGCCAGTTATAAACGATTTTTATGTTCGAACCTTCGCCAAAATTTTAATCTTAAGTAGGTAAATTAATTCCTCTCAAACAAATTTACAGTTAAACAGATAAAACAAACGCTTTTATATTGTATCCTTTAAGCGGGTTCCTAAAAACGATAAAATTTTTTGAAAAGTGTTTCTTTTTAAAGCCCTTATGGCAGGTGTGGTCAGCATTAATCGAGAACATGCACTGCAAACTTGCAGGATGTTTACTGATATTTAAAGTTTGCTTTAACAAACTTGACGATGGAGATATTCCATTGTGCATCCTGAGGTGGTCGAGCGTACGCTAATTCTTAGAAGTACGTTGCACCCGGAAATCGGTACATGTTCATCGCTTTGGGCGTTTGTAAGCAAATGGAAGTCATATTTACAGACCAAGGCACCCTTAATTTTCATTAAATGTTCAATTAGTGCTTTGGTGAAATAACATAGAAAGTTCACGGCATTCCATTTATGAAATACTGCATGTCATTGACGTACTATAGGCGCTCTGATTTGTTTGTCGTGGTAACCAATTTCATTATACTGTAAACGTCATTTAGCTGTAATTTTTCTTGAACCCTAGAGTCTTAAAGGGCTTTATTATACGATAATATAATATTGCATAGCTAAGACCAGCTTAATCGTCCTCGCAAATAAGCAGTCGTCTAGATTCTTTTTATCGCATATGGGAATGAGGATCAATCCCAAACTAAACTAGGGATTACTTGCAATTATGTTTAGCATTTTTTCAACGGGATTGCTAATTCTAGCTAATGAAGATTATTGATCCTTAGCAGTTAAGGTTTACAAATGTTATTTCTAGACGATTATAGATTTAATAATCATACCCAAATGTCGAGAAATGTATTAGGTTGTGTCAGGTATTTAAAGCCTAAGTTTTTTTTTTTAAATTTTACTATTTTTTCTAAATCGTATACATCTTGAAATGTTTTAATATTGAAGCATTCTACAGCGAACCTATACCGGGTATTTGTTTTACACATACTTACTGTATATTTGTATGAACCCTGAAAAATCAGTGTAAAATTGCATTAAATTTCATATCCACAAAGGGAAATACTTGGCAAACACTTTGAAATAGACAGACAAATTAAACGAATAATAATTTTTATGTCTATTGCCACTACGGCCACAAAAAAAATTATTTTTGTCCACTTAAGTTTTTTAATTAAGGCTCATTGGCCCTACAAATAACTTTAGCTTTGGCAGTTAAAACACACCCGAGTATAATGTTTATAAACTTTGGGCGATAATCTTGCTAGTCTAATATTAAAACATTCGTTACTCCCACGTTCATTTGTTTTACAAATCGCTACCCTTGCTTTTGATACGAATCATGCCACACGCGTGCGATGATGAAATTTACACGTTCTGCAGCGCATTAAAGCTACAACGGAAATCGTTTGACGACAGCATGATAATAAGAAGAGAATTTCACCACTAACAAATCTAGATATAAAGAAAATATAGCTAGACTTATGTATAAAATTGTAAATTATCTTTGTTGCCAACAAAGAACTTTGTTTTACGAAGTTTGTTTGTATTTAATAAATCTACGTTTCTAAATTAGTATTAACTTTAAAAACTAAAAATTCCTATGAGCACCTGTATCTCAATATTAAAAGGTTGTGACTATTTGCACCTACAGTAGGTACAAATAATTGGCTATTTGCACCTACAGTAAGTACGAATAATTGGCTATTTGCACCTACTGTAAAGGAATTTACCGGGTGTAACTGAGTTCTGGTACTTTTTTTATGTAGTGTAAATTTTACATAAATAAACTTTAATAGGTACATTATGATATGTGAAAATAACCGGAATATTTGAACAAATGTACACTTGAGGTTTCGCCGAAAATTACCCTAACTTTGTTATTTCAGATGTCACACCCTATATACAAGGTGTGTCTTAAATACTGAGAAAAAATTGGGGAGCAATTTCTTATTGAAAGTAAGGGGGGGGGGGGGCTTTTATCTCACTCTTTTTCCCTTAGACGTCTCCTTTCATAGTTCCACCCCTTAAAAGAGAGCGGTAAAACTAGGTTTTTATTTTATTTCTCAGATTTGGAGATGTGTAGGAAAATGACATTTAGTAGATGTGTAGATGTTTATACTTATTGAAATCTTTCCCACAGTATTATTTGCAATTAAGTCAGGATCATTTCCGGCGAAACCGGAAGTGAAATAGTAGTGTACATTTGTTCAAATATTCCGGTTATTTACACATATCATATCTATAAAAGTTTATTTATGTAAAATTAAAACTAAATAAAAAAAGTACCAGAACTCAGTTACATCTGGTATATTCCTTTACAGTAGGTGCAAATAGCCAATTATTCGTACTTACTGTAGGTGCAAATAGCCAATTATTTGTACCTACTGTAGGTGCAAATAGCTAATTACTCGTACCTACTGTAGGTGCAAATAGCCAATTATTCGTCCCTACTGTAGGTGCAAATAGCCAATTACTCGTACATGCTGTAGGTGCAAATAGCCAATAATTCGTCCCTACTGTAGGTGCAAATAGCCACAACCACATTAAAATATGTATTGTTTATGCTAATAATATGACAGCACTGTTCAAGGAAGAAGTCAATAATATAATATAATGACTTTTCCACGAAAATTGTTTGTAAATGACTGTTCACGAAATTCAGACACTTTAGGAACAATTATTTGAATCATAAAAGCCTAGGTAAAGATATTCGTTTCTTGTTTTGTATATAGTTTAAAATTATATTCTTTGAAGTATCCTTTACTCCACATTGATCCACAATTGATAAATGCTTAAATCATTTAAGCTTTAAGCGATTTACTCATGCAACGCAGTGTTTCTCAAACTTTTTGTGTTTGCACCACCCTTTCGTACACAAAACTTTATTGCGCCCCTGTTTAAACCCCTTTGTCTTGCCAAAACACATTTGTTTTTATTCCTGAACCGTTTTTGGACTGTATTATTTTAAAAATTGTTTGTTTTGTTTGTAACTTTTAGCTTATGTGAACGAAATAATACATTAAAATCTGGAAAGCCAGTTTTTAGGCTCACTGAGAACCTATCGTATGTGCGACGGCCGTCACTATTGGTAATATTGGTAGGTATGTATTTTAAGTTATTGTGTTTTTGTTGTTTTATTAAATAGTTGCACTTTCTTCTTTCAATTTTCTTCGCGTCTCCTTTTAGATATTTCGCGGCTACACTAGGGAGCGTGCCCCACAAGTTGAAAATCACTGAAGTAATGTAAATAAGTTTAAAAACCATATGTGTTATTTTACAACGAATTTCTTACAAAAATTTTATGCCAGTTTCAAGACTATCAACATACTTAAATAATTATAATAAATAATAAACAACCATAGCTTCAGAATATGGACACGATTTTTTCAACTTTCTTAGGCAAAATAAAACAACCAAAATTGAATAGGCTACTTAAAATTTAAAAATTAATTAACATTTCTAAACCGATTTAGAGAAAAAAAAATATAGTGATTAAATAAATAATAATTAAACAAATTTTATAATCTTACAGTCTTGAAACTGATTTATAAAAGGGATTCCTCTAAAACCAGGGTATGTGATTTTTAATAAATCCTATTTATATAAAATATTATTGTTTTTTTTTAATATTGTACTTCTTTTACATAAGCTAATCGATTGGTTTGTAATATATGAATAATAAAGAAAGGTAGCGGTCAATCATCTAGGTACGAATAACTGCTATAAAGCGCGCATTTCACCAGCGATAAATGTTTCTCATTTTTCTTTGTCCGACATTGGATTCAACAATATAACTTCGAGTTTTTAATCAAAAAAATTGCCGACAATATTTACGCAAACAATCCACTGAGAAACTACGATGAAACTTACCCGAAAGTTTAAAAACTTTTCTGTTAACCTTTTCAAGTATTAAAGGAGTTTTGAAATACAATTAAAAGTAAATCAAAGCATCGTTTAAGTAGTTTTTTAAAATACTTACATGACAAATATAAGTAAAAGTTTGTGATTACACCTTTTTTATTTCACGCAAACACCTACTTTAAATATTCATAGCAACGTTCCAATTTTTTTCGCACTTTCTCAACAACGGTTAAGAAAAGCTTTGATTAGAATTTTTATAAAGGATCTTAGATGCGCATTTTTCTATTCACGATTTACATAACGAAAGATAAGCTCGCATAGGGTGCAAACCCGAACAGTGTAGGGGCGGCTGGGACTGGGAGCTCTAACCACCAAAAGTTGTGATTTACCCTCGTGATGCGCGGACGCAAGCGCTCGGGGTATCAGTCATCAACGCAGTATTATAAAATATAATCCACATCTATTTAAATGCTTAGTTAACTATAACAACATTACATTTCACCACGTAGGTAGCCCGAGGCAATAATTATCCAAGAAGCTGAGCAATTTGTAAATTACCGCTTTTCGAAAACTGTTTCGCACGATCGTCTACTTAAGACGACGCCGTGTTTTAAACTTAACTCCCAGGCTTTGGAATATAATTATTTGTCAAAATAACCGTAAGCACGGTATATTTATGTAGGAGGCAAAATTGTATATATTTGGGGGTTAAAATACGTTTGATGTATTCAAAAGGAATGTTTTATAATAATTTTCCTTTCAACGTTTCTAGAAGTCCATGACTATGTGCAATTTATTAGGTGAATTTAATTTTCTATTCCCTTAAAATATATAATTCATGATAATTAAATAAAATGCAACTGCTTTTGATATCATTAGGTAGGAGCAAAAGATTTTTTTTTTTTAAATCATTTTGGACGCTAAACAATCGATAACAGTTTGACAGGTTATATATCAAATTAAAAAGCGCACCTCCTAGTTTCGTTTTTGAGTCAGTTAGTTTAATTGCTTGTGGTTTAAAGTTATTTAAATGTCCGAAACAAATCTTGAAATTCTTTTAATTTTACGTCTCTACTGGAAATTGGGGCGAAGCGCCGCTGATGCCGCACGAACTACACGTGATGTGGAAGGTCTGGATACAATATCTAATCGTACTGCACAAAATTGGTATATAAAATTCAAAAACGGTGATACCAGCCATCAAAAGCAACCTCGTTCTGGGCGGCCCTCCATGATAGACCAGGAGGCCCTACTTCAAGCCGTCGAGAGATCGCCAGCCACAACTACAAAAAATTTATCGCACGAACTTGGGCCTTCGCGATGGTCAATAGGTCGCCACCTTCATAAGCTAGGCAAATCCGAAAAATGCTGTAGAGAAAAACACCATGATTTGTCACAGGAACAAGCAAAACGTCAGGTCAGTGTATGCAGAGAACTACTCAGCAACCCCCAAGACCATCGCATCGGTTCTTTCGCCGGATTATTACCTGCTACGAAAAGTGGATCTACCTTCGTAATCCCAGTAGATCAAACCACTGGTTAAGTTGGGGCCAACGTGAAAAACCTGTGATAAAGCGCCGAAGATTCGAAACCAAGTTTATGTTTGCGTCTGGTGGAATTACGAAGGTGTGGTTCACTTTGAGTTGGTTCCTGATCGTCGAGCGATCACCGCAAACTCTACTGCGAGCAACTTGATCGCGTGTACGCATTCTTACAACAAAAATACCCTGCTTTGGTCAACCGACGACGAGTGCTGTTACAGCAAGACAACGCTAGACCGCATACGGCCCAAATGACCCTACGGAAACTGGAGGACCTTGATGAGATAGAAGTGCTACCACACCCTGCATATAGTCCCGAGCCCGACCTAGCACCATCGGATTACCACATATTCCGTTCAATAGCTCATTTCCTGTCTGAGCGGAGCTTTGCTGATATTCAGGAAGTAGAAGAAGGGTGTCGTGAGTTCTTACACTCCAAGTCCCAAGAATGGTACCGGAGAGGAATTGAAAAATTGGCGAAAAATTCGATTAAAACCATCCAATATAATGAACTATATATAATTTTTGATTTAATTTCGTTTGTTAAAAATATTAAAAATAAATATGTTAAAAAACGAAAATACTTTTGCTCCTACCTAATAAGTTAAAAAATGTATACACATAGTAAACTTCATTAATGTTCCAAATAATCCTCTCGACGTCTTTTGGCATGATCATATATTTAATCTTTCCTACCCTTAATTACTTTTCAGCACAAATTATTTTTATTTTCCATTATTTTGTTTTTTTTTGTTCCATTTTTTTTTCTCTCTTTCAATCGCAGTATGTTTCTGTTCATCGTTATCTTTCTTTAGTCCTTATTATTTCACATTATTAATACTTTTTTTCCTATACTATTCTTATTATCCCTTATTATTTCTTTTGTTTTTGTTTTAAACCATATGCTTATGTACAGCTTTTTTCTATTTCTTTTATACTTGTACTACTACATTCATTATTTGTTTTACTTGCTCGTCGTCACATTTTAATGAACTGTAATCCTTCATATTCGTCTTTTTATTCTCTTAAGAGCATAATTTATTTGATAACGTTTTTTTTTCGTCCTTATTTTTAATTAAACTCATCTTTTAAAGATCATTCATTTAAATATATACGCTAGCTAAGCAAAATAAACTATAATAGTATATTACATAACAAGAGTTTTAAGAAGCATATTAAGCACGAATAAAAAAATGGTGCACGGAGCCGCGTAGCGGCTAGTGCGTATTTCCACGAGTGCGTAATTGTTTTACAACTCGTGTTATGTAGCATACTTTTTCTGCGATCACATAATACCTACGATTTTAACGGTTTTTTGACTAATATACACATGTAATTACGTGGTCTTGTCAAATTTAATGTAAGCCTACTTTGACATTTCTAGACAAGTATGTGTTTTGCTTAGCGTGCGTTGTTATAACTCACTAACTAGGCATGCAGGAAGTATTTAACGTGTCTACTTTGATAATTTCTTTAAAAGACTGTTCTTTTTGCTTACCGTGCGTTATGACTCACTTACTATGCATGCAGGCTGTACGGTAAGAGTCATTTACTTTAGTGGTCGTAGAAAAATTAACTTTTATATGCATTTTAAAAAAGAAATCTGCCACTGAAACATACAAAAAACTGTTTTAATTTTTGTTGGGTTTTGAGAATGGACAGGATATTTAAAAAAAAAATAGAAAATAAACCCTCATTTTACAAATGTATTAATATTTTCTTAGATTAACGGCAAAGGTCCCTTGAATAATGACCCAGTTACTTCTTATTTAGCAATAGACAATAGAATGCACGATTTTATAACTCGACACAAAAAGCACATTATCAGTTTAAATCAGTTTTTAGGATGTACAATACTTTTTTTGCTAATTTAACCATTCTTTTGTCTTTGACGGTTTCTAAATTTCCGATGTTCTTCCTGATCAATTTCACATTCTGCATAATCAATAAATCTTGTAAACTAATACCTTGGTATGCTTTTTCGATATGCATCCAAAGATCCGAAAACTAAGCAAATATTTTACTGCTATAGAAAACTTTTACTGACAAATAAAGTTAATACATTAATTGGCTAGCTAAGTCAGCTATAGGTACATATTTTAAATTATACGGCTATTAACCACACATTTCCTAACTGCACTCATCAGCTATTTAACTAAACTTATTTCGCTGCGAAAAAGTTTTTCTGCGAACAAACTCAAAAGTTGTTTTGAAGTAATTAAACTATAAAGTGTTCGATAATTATAATGAGAGTTAAAAAATTTTTTACTCGTTAATTGAGCAGTTTGTTTTAAAATAGGTATAAGTCACTTTTATGCTTTTTTGAGATAATAAATGTTTTGCATTTGGATGGCAATAAAAATATTTATGCTAACTATTAAAAAAAATTACATATATTTGTTATCTTGGTTACATATATTTCTCTCTGTAAACATAATGCCTCACAGAGATCAACGAATCGCCATTTTCAATTACTGTAAAGTTACTTCAAAATTGGTAGTTTATTAAAACTACAGACTTATGTTGATTTTGTCCTATGTGTTTTACTGAAGTGATCTTTGGTAACACAGTAATTTTAGGAAACTGATGAGTAAATGATAAAATATAGGTAAGTAATTTATACAATGCCTTTGCATATCTGTTTAACAATCAAATTTCTATTGACGAACATAGAAATGATTTTAAAAGAATTTGCAAGTAAAATGTTAAAGGATAATAATGCCATACATTTTTATAATCGTAAACAACTTTAATTCATTTTTTGCAAAAAGTGACTCACTACACTTTTCAAATAAACGGTCTAATTATAAATCAAGTTCTAAAATTGGAAACTTAAGATGAAAATTTCCTTCACCTGTCAAATTTGCGTTTTCAACCAATCACTAATCTTAAATCTTCTAGAGATAGGAGCAATATTACACGGTAATAATTTTACATTCCCCTGTCAGATGTTGATCCCCCTGTCAAATTTGCGTTTTCGACCAATAACAAACTCAGATTTCCTAGAAACGACCAATAAACATAATCATACACTGATAATTTACTTTTCGCAATTAACAGATTTTCATGCGTTTATTGGTCGTTTCTAAGAAATCTGAGTTTGTGATTGGTCGGAAATATAAATTTGGAGAGGGAATAAAATATTTTGGTCTTGATAATTTTTTGACAGATGTCGGTGACCAATAACGTTACTTTAATATAGATTAAACCACACCCCTGACACACCACTGACAGTACTTGTCAAATTTGACATAACTTACATTTAATTCGACAGGTAGATTAGGTGAAGGAAATTTTCTAACAAAATATAACTCGTGCATTGCAAATAATCTATAATTTTTGACAAATCTTCACTCATGCAAGTTGAATCAGAAAAAATCACGAGTGCACGGCTCAACTTGCATTCGGGCATATTAACCAAAAATTATCGATAATTTTCAATGCACGTTATATTACTACTGATAATTAATTGATCAAGTATCTACTTATAAAAATTCAGTGCAATAATTAAGAATTTTAGAAAAAGATTGCTGGAGAGTATTATAAATATAGCTTCAATACAATCAATAACATACTAACCTGTTTTTATTATCACAGATAAGTCAATAAGTGCTTATAAAATATAATAATATAATTTAAACTAAACCATATACTGACAAAAAAGACATGATAAAAATGCAAAAAAGGCTGCAAATGAAAACATTCTTTAGGTAGAAGTAATTCAGAGCAAAGCTATATTAAATCCTATCTTATAAAACGTTGTTAAGCAATTACTGAGAAAAACAAATTATTAATACGTCCAAAAACTACAATAAAATTTGTAATAAAATCCTGCAATAAATGTCAGCCAACTCACATTTTTGATTTAATTTTCTTGGCTTGGGGATATCAATTTCATGTCGTGATATTAAAAATATATATAATACCTACCTATGAAAATTGATATATTTCGATTTAATACTTCAATAAAGGTTTGAATGTAGTGCTCACTAAAGCGTTACGAGATCGCTATAACTCACTTGGTGATGATATGAATCCCATGTGAAGCCCAACGAAATCGTTATAATTATCAGGTCGAAAATATATGTTTGCCACAAATCAGGATGATAGTTATGACCGGAATCGACATAAAGTTACTTTATGTATGTACGAGGGCGTATTGAAAAGTAAGGTCTCCAACGATGCCATTTCCGAACGCGAGTTGCTAGGCGAAATATGACAACAGCGCTGCATTCCTTGGTTCCCCCGCCACAGTGTAGAACCATCCGCGAGACCTTGGAACGCTAGGTCGCTGCGTAGCAGTCGTTTAGGATGGGGCTCCCGCTTAGCTCGCCCGCCAGGTGCGAACTGCGCTCAGTCATTCGATTTTTGAATGCAAAAAAGGTTTCTCCGATAGACATTCATCGCCAGTTAGTGGAAGTATACGGTGCGAATTCTATGGACATAAAAAACGTGCGGAGGTGGTGCCGGGAGTTTTCTGAGGGCCGGGAAAACGTCCACGATGAACAGCGGTCGGGGCGGCCGAGTTTGCCGGAATCAACGGAGGCTCGAATCGACGAGATGGTGCGCAATAACCGGAGAATAACCCTTCATGAGAAGTAGCCACACTCTTCATTAGGACCTTCCCTTATCCCGTACACTTCCACTAACTGGCGATGAATGTCTATCGGAGAAACCTTTTTTGCATTCAAAAATCGAATGACTGAGCGCAGTTCGCACCTGGCGGGCGAGTTAAGCAGGAGCCCCATCCTAAACGACTGCTACGCAGCGATTGAGCGTCCCAAGGTCTCGCGGATGGTTCTACACTGTGGTGGGGGAACCAAGGAATGCAGCGCTGTTGTCAAATTTTGCCTAGCAACTCGCGTTCGGAAATGGCATCGTTGGAGACCTTACTTTTCAATACGCCCTCGTATATGTATAGTGCAAAAATTGAGAATATCAAGTAATCAAAAATATTTACAATTATTGGTGTACCTACTACCTACGGCAAAATATATTAATATTTAATGTAAAAACACCTATGCAAAAGTACAATATTTTTAGAGCATATAAATTATATCAAAAACCTGCTTTTTTTTACACAAAAATTTAATCTACTTATAAAAAGACGAGTTTTTTCAAGCTGTAAATTTTCACCGAGAGAAAGTTTTTTTTATACAGGGTGTTTCTGAACGATGTAGCATAATTTCTACTGGTGAATCTACACTGAAAAATAGGACGATTTAGCCCATCATGCCTTATAGAAAGTTGCATCGTTGCTAAGTTACAGCCCCATGAAGAGGGGATGAAAAATTGTTGTTTTATTGATAAATCAAGAACACTTTGACCTACAACATTTATATTTGGCACGTATTCTACAATAGGCAAGCGTGTTCTTATGCATAAGTTTGAGCGAAATTCTACCATAGGGGGCGCTACAATCGATAATAGCAGAGAAATAACCTGCTGTCGATCGTAATTTCAATTTTTTATTGTAACAGTCGGATAGGTAGGTCTAAAATGTACATTTTTAGTAACTTAAAGTTTTTTGATAGGAGCCATCGTTTTGGAGAAAAACTCGATTTTATTAAAATATAGCTCTGAGATTTATTGAACATATTTAACAAAATCATGTTTTATACAAATAAAACTTGACATAACAAATAACTAATAAAAAACATAAAAATAACTAACACAACTAAAAATGATTGTTACAATAAACGAAAATATGACATCTGACTACATTTGTTTTATTTGTTAATTCACAGTAAACTAGTTTTTGTTAAATATTTTCAATAAATCTCAGAGTTATATTTTAATAAAATCGAGTTTTTCTCCAAAACGATGGCTCCTATCAAAAAACTTTAAGTTACTAAAGATGTACGTTTTAGACCTACCTATCCGACTGTTACAATAAAAAATTGAAATTACGATCGACAAAAAAAAACAGCCGGTTATTTATCTGCTATTATCGATTGTACCGCCCCCTATGGTGGGATTTCGCTCAAACTTATGCATAAGAACACGCTTGCGTATTGTAAAATACGTGCCAAATATAAATGTTGTAGGTCAAAGCGTTCTTGATTTATCAATAAAACAACAATTTTTCATCCCCTCTTCATGGGGCTGTAACTTAGCAACGATGCAACTTTCTATAAGGCATGATGGGCTAAATCGCCCTATTTTTCAATGTAGATTCACCAGCAGAAATAATGCTACATCGTTCAGAAACACCCTGTATAGATACATATAAATAGGATTCTACGTCTGTCGCTGTCTTCCCTTTCTCAACTACTGTCTTTGAAATGCAATTAATTGAGTTTCAATCAAATGCAATTTGGAGGCAAAAGTTTTTTGCCTTAAGGAAGAATTTAGAGATTATTGAAATGGAACGTGTGGAAGAAAAAATAAAAAATAATGCTGAAAGCAAAATTATTAATGTCTGGCAAACAATTCCAGAAGATTTCTTCATTCATTTAATACAAATATTGTATTATTTACTCTTTATCTCCTCCCAATCAGTAATGGTTTTCATTTATTACAAAAGTTAATTGGCACACCAGCTTTTTAAAATGTGAAAATTTTAAAAAATTGGCACGCGGACGTAAAAAGGGTCGCCACCCCTCATCCTCATCTTGTGCGATAACCACCCGGTAGTCCGCAAAACTCAGAGTGTAGAGGTCTTTATTTCTGGTCAGGACTCCCATGCCTTCATACTTTTTCTTCTGCGGTTTCAGAGCTTGCTCCAAAAATTTCGTCGGTGAAGTGGGGCACCCTTGTAAATATCCTTTTGTTTTTGTGTAGTTTTTTGTGAGTTTGTTTTTTACTTTAGTTGCTACTTTGTTTTGTTTGTAAATGTTTTTAACTGCTCTTATCATTACTTCCGATATTCCAATTCTTGCATAGCCCCCCATAACTTCATTCTGGGTACAGAGTAATAATTTTTCTTCAGATCTATAAAAGCTCTGTTCTTAACCATTTTTTCTCTACCAGATATTAGATTGTATAGATGTGATTTATACAGTTTTTCTTAGATATGAGAAAATTGATTTTCTGATTAGATTTATATAATTGCTTTTACTTTTAATATTTAACTGACTATAAATATTGCTTAAAATACCAAAATAAAATAATGTAAGGTTACATTAAAATATGAGTTTTTATTTTCTTATACAAAAATTTAACAAAGAGTATACAGGGTGTTTCTTAAATATTGCAGAAAAATTCGGGTGGTGGTTCCTTATCGAAAATTAAATGGGGTCTTTCATAAATTATTTTTTTAGACGTCTCCTTTTGGAGTTACACCCACCTAAAGAAGAGCGATCAAATTAGGTTATTATTTTATTTTTCAGATTTGGATAAATGTAGAAGGATGATATTTGATACATGTCTTTTAATTATTAAAAGGTTACTCATAGTAATATTTTTAACCATCTGCCACCTTCACACAGGCTGAAAAGTGCTACCCCTGTTGGTTTTTTTATCAGAAATTTATGGTGGGTTGAAATTTTGCAATTAAAAAGTTTTTGTTTGAAAGCTTGCTTTATTTAGAAACTTGTTTTATTTTTTAGTTTTCCTTGTAACATGTAACCACAAAATTACTTCAATAAGTGTTTAAAATGACCTCCATCATTTTCAGTTACATAATCGCACTCTCTTTAACAGCATTTTTAAATACAATACAATAATTTCTACTATTTCTAGGATATTTTTTGCACTCTTTTCCTTATTTTCGACTTTTCCGAAAAATCGGTTTTATTTCCCAAAAATTTCACTTGACCAAAGTTGTAGCCCATAAAATTTGCTATCCGGAATGAGCCGTCGGCTTTTTTGTACAAGCTTTCGTTTTAAAGAAACAGCGGTTGCAAAGTCAAAAAAGCAATTAAAGTTTTTAAATTTTTCACATTTTTATTGTATAAACTGCCTTATAACTTTTAAACCATTGCCTGTAGACAAAAAATAATTGTAATCAATTTTGTAGAGAATTTTATGTTCTATAGAAAGCTGTAAGGTTATTTACGATAAAATTCATATTTTCGGCGACAGAGCCTTTTAAATGCAAAAGTGTAAAAACATCAAGTAAGTGTTGATATCTACTTAGCATTTGATTTTAGAAAAAAATTGTACTGGAATTTTTTTCTTAGATAAAGGTCCTCATCACCACTTTAAATATTTTCGGTGATAACGGGGACACCCTGTATATCCAAATTTGAAAATAAAATAAAAACCTAATGTTATCGCTTCCCTTTAGGGGGGTGTAACTCCGAAAGGAAGCGACTAAGGAAAAAAAAATATGAAAGACCCTCCTTAATTTTTAAGGAATCACTACTCGAATTTTTTCGCATTATTAAAGAAACACCCTGTATATACTTCAAAATAATTTTGCGTTTAATTTTATATTTTACACCGCTCTTTATACTTAATTATAATTTTGCAAAAAATAATATTATAAGGAGGAACTTGGATAAAACAAAATTTTTGAGGATTTTTTAAATAATGAATTTTTTTAACGGTGAAAATGCACAGACCAAAAGTAGAATTTATATGATATTTGTTATGATCTAAGGGTATTTGATATCCTTAGCGATTTTTTAAATGCCTACTAGTTTGATTTCCTGGAATAATTATTCAAGAAAGGTCCAGATATTTTGAACATTTTGACTATACATTAAAGTAACCATCTTTTTCTTACATAACAAACAACTTACTCGAAAAGTTTAATTTAATATGTTATGTTATAAATTATCCAAAAAAAGATGCCGCAAATTTGCAATAATTACTTTATTGCATCGCGGTATGTCATCAAAAATTTTTATTTAGCCGAACCACAATCAATAAACCAAAAAGTTGAATAATATTATTGCGTGTATAGTAGTTCTAACAATCTGAAAATCCAAAAAAAGACAACTAATTTTCACGTCACAAAAAACTTTCGAACCTTCCAAGGATTGAACATTGGCTACTCGATATGAATGGAAAAGTAACTTAAAATATGAAAAGGTCTTCGTGCAGATAAATTATGATTTAAAAGTATCACAAAGAAATAGCAGATGAAATTAATGACAAAAGGACTAGAGCAAGTAATTGAAAGAAATCTTTTGTAATCGACAATATACGATACAATATCTTCTTTAACTATGATCTAATTTAAGATGAAACCTTAACAAAACCATGTCTACTGTTCTAGTAATTTAGTTTTTATTTATCGCAAGAAATTTTCCGCATTAATATAAAATATGAAAAATCTTTTCTTACCTCACTCCGAAAGCATAATGAATATAATCCTGAAAAGGGATGTCCAGATTGGCAGCCAAATAACGCACATCAATCATTTTACTTCAGATTCCTGATGCACTTCTATTGTAAAAATACACGAATTGTAGTTTGATAAATTATATTTTATAGCTGAAAAATTACTCGCGCGGATAACTTTATTATTGTGAACGTGACACTTGACAAATTTATTTAGCGATAGAATGCGTTTTAACACGTTCACTGTACAAAAGTTAACTAAAATCTATACGTCTAGAGCTCATACAAGTTTTATAATGAACTCACTCGAATTTTTTGAAACAAAAAAGCCTTTTCGAGTAAGGAATGTTGACAAAATGTAATGAATACTTACTAACAAAAATTTTAACTTTGGACGGCTTTACTAATATGCATGAGTCATTTCTAGGCTATGAATTTTAGTGGGTTTTTTTTTCAGGGATATTCGTTATAATGTACCTAGGCATTTTTAAGATTAACATGCTTTATATCAGTAACGACATTTAATATAATTTCTATTTGCTATAAACTCTTGCTGACTTAGCTAGAAATTACTGAACAATAGAATTAACAATTAACGAGTAATGTTATGAAGAGGAATAATTCACTTCTTTTTGTATAAAATATTAATCATACAGCGTTATTCAAAAGTGACTGAGTAAAGTACTAATGATAATAAAAATATTTCACAGACACCTATAAAGCAATCAATATATTTTTCGGAAGATTTGCGCTTTTTGAAAATGTGAAGAATTTAATGTATCGCTCTATCCAACTCATCTTTGGTTATTTCTTGTTCATATTCTTGTTCGGTTGTTCCGTATTCCTTCTGCCATTGCTCTTCTTTCTCGTTATACATTATGTTATCACTTTCCAATAACTCCTTAAAATAATTTCCCCATCTTTCGATAATTTGTTTTTCTGTTGTCAGTATTTTTCCCTGTTAATCCATTATTTGCTTTAATATATGGTTGTTATCTTGTCTTAGGTTTTTTAATACCTTGTAAAAAAGATTTTGATTGCTCGCATAATGTTCTTCCATTTTTTCCAAAGTCCTGCTAAGTCTTTGTTTTTGCTTTTAGCACAGACCGTTTCGCCTTTTCTCTGTGTTGTTTATATTTTTCGTAATCTGTTGGTTTGCTTGTTGTCAGGTATTTTTTCCATAGTCTTTTCTTTTCCTTTACTTCTCTTTTGACTTCTTCGGTCCACCAGGCAGTTTGTTTCCTATTATTACTATTACCGTGTTTCATTATCCCACATGCCCTTTCAGCAGACCTGAGAATAAGTCTTTTGAAATATGTCCATAAATGCTCCAAATCCTTTCCTTGTTCATCCCCTTTGCGCTTTTGCTTTTCTGTATTTATATAATCTTGAAAGTTTTGTTGTATCTGTTTGGTTTTTAGTTTATATGCTTTTATTTTTGTTGTTTTTTTTTCATATTGTTCTATAATATTATTTCTGTGTCATTTTGTCTTATTTGACTTGTTGCCATAAGTAGATAATGACCACTGCCTAATTCTGCCCCCCGGTATACTCCAGAATTTATGACTTGGCTCTTTTCTGTGTCCTCTACTATAATATAATCGATTATTGACTTTTTATCGCTTCTTTCTACCACTCTTGTGTATTTATGAATATTTTTGTGTTTGAATCTGCTATTTGTAATTGACATATTATGTTCAAAGCAAAATTCTATTAATAGCGCTTTACTGTTATTAAGTACTTCTTCCCCATATCTTCCCAGCACTGTGCCATACTTTTTGACATTATTACCAACTCGTCCATTAAAATCTCCTACTATGATTGTTCTCCCTAGCATTTTATCCACTGTTTCTTGTAGTTGTTTATAAAATATATCTTTATCCTCTTCTGCAGCATTCTCATTCGGGCCAGATGCCACTACCACCCCTATCAATTCTTTCTTTGTAATTTGTATTTCTACCATCATTACTGTTTCTGATATACCTTTCCATCTTTTAATTTTTTCACTCCATTGTTTTCTTACTACGCAATAGTCCTACTTATTTTCCTTGTATGCTTTTTGTATTCTATGTTCCTATAATATTTACTGTCCATTTTCGTTGCTCATTGTCATTTATATTCCCACATGACTGATCGATAAAATCAGTAACGAAAAAATTCGAAATAACCTAGGAGTAACAGATATTAAGAAAAAAATGGAGACGAATCAATTAAGATGGCTTGGACATCTACTACGCATGCCAGAAAGTAGATACGCGAAAATAGGATGGAAAATGCAGATGGAGGGAAAAGGAAATAGAGGAAGTTCAAGAATAAAATGGGAAACAGAAGTGAGGCAGAGACTAGAAGAAAAAGGAGTCAGCTGGAGAGATGTGCCACAATTAGCTAACGATAGGCAAGGGTGGAGAAACATAACACAGAAATAGATTAGCATACGGCGACACGGAAAGGTACAAGAGGAACCGATTAAGAAGAAGAAGAAGAAGAAGAAGGAATTTAATATGCTGGTTTGTGAAACAAGTTGCTCCTCAATCTCCTACACATAATTAAAAATGTTCATACTAATTATTTACGAAATTGCTTAAATGAGTTATTAATATGGTAAACATGTATAAGTTTAATTAAAATTCGCTTTTATTATCTGCAATGAAAAATAAAATAATTAATAACGCTGCTGGGAAAGAGGTGGTTGTCTGTCTAGAATGTCAAGTTTGGGTACAAAAGAGATTCGTTATAAACAATCAGATAAGTGATTTATTATAAGTGTGTATTTATTACATTCAAAATAGTATTGATTTACATATTTATGCATTAAGCTGAGGTGATAATGATCATAAACTTGTAACAAAAACTTTTATAAAATTATTTATTTTAGTTTGCTTTATCTATAGCATTTAGAAATTGAAAACTTCATAACTAATACATGAAGAATTTTATTTTCTTAGAATTTGAATTTGTGTGGTCATTCTTAACAACACTTTTATTATCCACTAGTTAAGTTCAACTTTTTAAAAAGATAAGGAATGGTTTATTTAATTGCGTAATAATTATAAATTATATTATAATAACATTGAAAAGATTAAATACTTTTTTAGATAAAGTTTGCTAAGGTAGAGGACTTATTTTATTGTTATATGAATTTTATAACAAAACATCTATTTAGTCCTCTTTAAAAGTGCATATACATTCTACTATTAAAAGCTTACGGTAGGGACTAAAAATCTAAGCTGTTAAATACTAATTTCGTAATTGAAAAATTCGTATAGCTTGTGTAGAAGTACCCTATGCTTATGGAATTGCAGGCGCCATCTACATACAGTTTCATCAAAACTACAGATATCTTTAATATAGCATTGATTGAAGGTAATCAGTTTTGTGTCAGTGTCAAACTGGAACAATAAACCACAACAAATATTGTAGTTCTTTGCATCTCTACATTCCATTATCCATTCCTTAAATTCGAATAGCCAACTTTCTATTTAAGCATTAGTTTATCTGTGAATGTGTTAGTTTTTAATAAACTATTTTGTGATATACTTTTCGAATAATAGTGTACAATGAAACAAGCTGTTGAAGTTGCCAGCTGATCAATGGTCTTTGCTCTGAATTAAAAGCTATTGCAATAAATGGCTGTTCATGTTTCTAATATGCCTGTTAGGAAATATAAAAGAGAGTCAAGCGAAGTTAGCGGTTGTCTAAAGTATATGATATTCGGATTTAACGTCTTGTTTTGGGTAAGTCGAAAACACTGTACCGAAAGATCTCGAGTATCAATAAAATGTGTATGTTGTAGCTGTTAGGATTGGGAATTTTAACTGTTGGTGTATGGGCATGGAGCGAAAAGGATATATTCAATAACTTGGGGAAAGTTGCGAATGTAGCACTCGACCCGGCATTTATCCTCATTTGTATAGGTAAATTACTTATTTATGTTAAAATTTGTAAATGATTGCATGCTTTATATGCAGGTACTGTCACATTCATAATTGGATTCACAGGATGTGTTGGAGCATTACGTGAAAACACGTGTTTATTAGCTTCAGTAAGTTCATTCACTTTTGGATTTTATATTTTGATTAATTTGAATTTTTTTTGCAGTATGCAATATTTCTATCAATTTTGCTACTGTTGGAAATGACTGCTGGAATTCTAGGATTTATTTTTAAAGACTGGGTGAGTATTAAACATGCAAAAGCTGTTTATTTATTTTTCTCTTTTATTATTGGTCTATTTTAATTTCTACTATACCTTCATGCATTATTTGATAATGGTAAATTGTTTCTAGATTAAGTCACAGGCCACAGCAGGTTTCCAGACTTTTATAATTCACTATCGGGAAGATCCTGATCAGCAAAATCTAATAGATTGGATACAAGAAGATTGGGTAAGTTACGATCAATAATTTGGGTTTTATAAAATTAATTTGTATCTGCTTTAGTTACAGTGCTGTGGTATAGAGGGACCAAAAGATTGGGATCGCAACAATTACTTCAATTGTTCATCCCGTGAAATAGGAAGTCGCGAGGCGTGTGGTGTACCGTTTTCTTGTTGCAAACGAAAACCAAATGTAAGTCAGGGTAAATAAAGTGTTACTTTGTTTAATGCTCTTTTATTTCTCAGGAAATAATTAAAAACAAGCAGTGTGGGTACGATGTCCGAAAACCAGGATTTGTAAGTAAAACATCCATGTTATAATATATTGCTTTTTCTTATGAATTTTTAGCAATTGTTTTGGTGTAGGGTAACATTGTAGATTGAAAATTATATTAAATTGATAAGTAACAGGTTGCAGTGCTTTACTTACAGATTTATTAAAGCGTTTAGGTCACATACAGGGTGTAGACTTGGATCACATAACACAAAAGTCTTATATTATCTCCCCTAATTATTTTACAAAAAAAAGTGCAAATAGGTATTTTGTAGAGAAAAAAATCTGAAAATTTAGAAAAATACGCTTTTAAACAAAAATTTGTAGAGCCTTGGAATTATGCTATGACAACTGCCCATCCTATTAACGCTTATAGTGTCACTTTGACCTGTGCTTTGAGGTGAAGTTTATTCTTAATTGCCATTTTTATTATTTCTTGGAATGAAAACATGACTAATTGTATAAAATGAATGTTTGATAAAATATAAAGCATAATTAAGAATGAATTTCGCGTCAAAGTGACAGTATAAGTGACATTAGGATGGTCTGTTGTCACCATTGAATAAAAAGATAAAGGAAGGAGCATTTTAGCGATTTTAAGGCGTCCAAAAAGGCCTCTCAATATGGCGGATGCATGTTTCCGCTTCTCAGGGGCGTATCTAACATTTTTAAATATGTATTGAATAATGTAAATATTTGCCTTGTTTTGACTTGAGCCTGTTATTTACTTATTTATTTCTTGTTTCGAGGTTGAGGGAATTTAAAAAAAACGACAGCATATTTCAATATTTGGATTGTTAATTATGAGAGTTAAAAAATATGCTGTACACAAATGCACACCACTGATATGACATACCATTTTGACAGACCAAATTTTTAATACATGAATACACTACAAAATATGAATATCTACTTGCCTTTGAAACGTTATCTGTTAATCTTCAACATTTTTGGCCTAATAAGACTGCAAGATCTGCAGCTAACCATTGTAGCACTCAAAACTCTAAATTTCTTGACTGTTTGACCTTTCAAGACCGGCCGCCATCAGAGACCTTTTATGTCGTCATTTCCGTCGCCGTCAAACGCTGCAGTATGATATTTAAAAGCTCCTTCCTTTATCTTTTTATTCAATGGTTGTCACAGCATAATTCCAAGGCACTACAAATTTTTGTTAAAAGGCGTCTTGAAATTTGCTTAATTTTCAGTTATTAGAAAACTAAAAATAAATATTGATTTTATTTATACAGGGTGAGTCACGACGGACGCGTCGGAGTTTTATGGCGAAACAGTTTATATTACCCAATTTCTGTCGCTGTTAGATTATGTAAGTCAATAAGGGCTACATTTTAAAAATATTTTCAAATATACAGGGTGCTCCAAAAAAGAGTGCCATATCAAAGTTATACTTTTTCTTATGGAACACCCTGTATATTTTTACATTCTTGGATTCCTCTTTAAATTTACTTCAAAAAATGTAAAAGGTTATATGGGTCTAAAGTCAACCGTTCTCGTGAAAATTGCATTTTCATGAAAATGCAGTACTTTCAAAAATTTTCAACATTTGAAAACTTTGACAAGTCTGAAGAAATTCGCTTAGAGATAAGACTGACAATAGATTATGTAACAGTTTGCACCACCTACATTTTTAAAATATTATACAGGGCGTTTTTTACGCTTGTCAAACTTGTGAAACTTTAAACATCGATAACAAATTTTTTTTAAATACAACGCCCTATATTTTTTTAAACCATTTTATAGGAAATTTAATTCTCTTTCGAAAACATTCAGGCTGTTTTTCACCTAGAATTGATATTTTCCGAGATATCGAGATTTTATTGTTAATTATTAGGTCAAAGTAATATTTTCAAGTAGGCTATGAAGGTAGACAGCGGTAATTTGAAACAATTGAAAGAAAAACCAAGACACTTATAATTTTATCGTTTGACTACACATTTTTGACATTATTTTATAGGAAAGTTGTAGTTTTACCATACTTACGTTTAAATAGAGATTTTTTAAAATTATTTATGCATTTATTTATTGGACCAGTGTATAAGATAATTACTAAATCCTATAAACCATTTTTTGTCTGTTAACGATACGATACTCTTCCGAAAACAGTACCAACCATGTTTTTTTTTTTTAAGTAAAATTAAACAAGTCAGTATTACTTTTTTTTAATCAGCGTTCCGTTCTCGTACCTAATACATTATCAATCGGTTTTTAGGACTTGGCAGACGATTAAACGCAATTATATGAAAAATATTGTGGCCCTGATGAGAAACCTATATTTAAACGTAACAATGGTAAAACTACAACTTTCTTATTAAAAAATGTCAAAAATGTGTAGGCAAACGACAAAATTACAAGTTTCTTGTTTTTTCTTTCAATTGTTTCAAAATACCGCTGTCTATCTTCATAGCCTACTTGAAAATATTACTTTGCCCTAATAATTAACAATAAAATCGCGATATCTCGGAAAATATCAATTTTAGGTATAAAACAGCCTTAATGTTTTCGAAAGAGAATTAAATTTTCTATAAAACGGTGCAAAAAAATATAGGGTGTTGTATTTAAAAAAAATGAGTTATCGATGTTTAAAGTTTCACAAGTTTGACCAAGCGTAAAAAACGCCCTGTATAATATTTTAAAAATGTAGGTGGTGCAAAGTGTTACATAAGCTATTGTCAATCTTATCTCCAAGCGAATTTCTTCAGACTTCTCAAAGTTTTTAAATGTTGAAAATTTTTGAAAATACTGTATTTTCATGAAAATGCAATTTTCACGAGAACGGTTGACTTTAGACCCATATGACCTTTTACATTTTTTGAATTAAATTTAAAGAGGAATCCAATAATGTAAAAATATACAGGGTGTTCCATAAGAAAAAGTATAACTTTGATATGGAACTCTTTTATGGAGCACCCTGTATATTTGAAAATATTTTTAAAATGTAGCCCTTATTGACTTACATAATCTAACAGCGACAGAAATTGGAAAATATAAACCGTTTCGCCATAAAACTCCGACGCGTCCGTCGTGACTCACCCTGTAGATACAGATTTTTTTTTCTCTACAAAAAACATGTATGCACTTTTTAGATAATATAAGACTTAAAATTTTACCTTTTAAATTTCTTTGTTGCGTGATTCAATTCTACACCCTGTATATTGGATATTAATCTCGTTTTATAACCAGAACTCAAAGTGTTCTAGAAAAAATTTGACTGCTATCACATGATGTAAATCATCAATTGTTTTGATATTTTTGTTTTGGCTCATTCACAAAATAATCACCTACCAAAATTAGTTTGTTTTGATCTAAATAAAACTCAACAATAACAAATTTTAATTATAAATTAGTGTTGGTTTACTGAACATCAAATTTAATTTTCTAGCACAGTGTTTCTCAAACTTTTTACTCTAAGGACCCCTTCCAAAATTAAAAGCTTTGCAGAGGACCCCAATAAATTGTTTTGTAACAAAATTGTTGTTGTATTGTTGTATTTGGATGATTTTGAACATTATGATAAGGTTCGGGGAACTCCATTAAAAGGATTCAGGGATCCGTGGATCACACTTTGGAAACACTGTCCTAGCACAAAATTCATGTGGAAAACATAATATCAATAAAGAATTTAAATATTTTCAAAATGTACATAAAAATGGCTGATTTAAATTTAAATTTCAATCACAAAAATTTGCACTATGCTAGTGGTCATTTTTAACATTCTGGTGAACACATTCTTCAGTTCAAGTTGCTTTCTTCTCTTTATTCTTGCATTCCTTGCACTTACAACACACCATGTACAGCCTGGTGAAAGGAATATATTCGAAAGAGGTTGTTTGCGTGCAGGAGAAGAATGGATTGAGGGTAACTTGGTCCCGGTGGCTGGTGTGACGGTCGGGGTAATGGTTCTTCAGGTACGAACAACTTTCACTCGATGTGTGCTTCATGGTAGTCTTGCATTTTTTATTAGTTACCACCGAGCATGCGGCTTCTTTTTTTAGCTCACTTACTTGCCTTGTAAAAATAACGCAGGTGGAGGTCTCTTGGAGGTAAGATTTTTACTCTAGCGTGAAGTGTATCATTTCAGAGCTATGATGTTACGAAAATAATTAATGAAAAGGGATGCATCGACGCCGGAGAAGAGTGGGTTGAGAGGAATATGATCAGTTTGACTACTTGTGGTATTTTAGTTTTGTTTGCACAGGTAAGTTAGTTTTTTTTTAATGTAAGGAAGTTAGTTTGAGACCTGTGGAAATTATTCGGTACAAGAAGCATTGAAAGTAAATGAATTGGAATGAGTAGTGCATGATGTGATACTTTTTTGATATCGCAGTAGTTAGTTTCTTTACAGTGGCGACAATTTCAACAAATTTTGAAATATTTTTCTAAAATTCCAAGTGTTCAAAAATTATTATCTTAAGCAGTTAAGGAGAAAAACGCGAAAAACGAGACCCATGTAAAAGCCGAAGTTCGTTCGCAAAAAATACATCTCTGTTGACAAAAAAATTCATAACCTTGTTGTTTTTTGGCCCAGCTTCTTCATTCCGGGCTCAAAATGTAGCCAAAAGATGGGCGCATTCGATGACGTGATAAAGATGTTATAGTACACACTTACCTATACAGTATACTCTACGGCCATTCGAAAATAGTGCTTAAAAATGGTCATTCTGGCGATCGCGTTGGCTATGGAACCGTGTTAGAAAAAATTGAAAATTTATTATTTTCCGATGCACGTATCCTTTGCGAGTAAAACTGCAACATTTTTGAAACTATCTTAAACGGTTCTGGTAAAAAAAAAGAAGCTAAAAACGAGTCCCGTGCAAATTCCCGAGTGTGTTTGTATAAAAAAACACTGTTGACAAAAAACTCATAACTCTGTTGTTTTTTGACCCAGCCTTTTCATTCGGGGCTCAAAATGTAGCCAAAAGATGGGCACATCTGATGACGTGTAGAACGTGCTTTTTTTAAATTCTATAGTAACGACCGTCCGAATACGGTGCTTAAAATGTCATTTTTGCGATTGCGTTGGCTATGGAACCGTATTGGAAAAAAAATAAAATTTATTGTATACCGATGCACGCATCCTTTGCGAGTAAAACTGCAATGTTTTTAAAATTATCACAAACGGTTCCGGAGAAAAACGCGAAAAACGAGACCCGTGTTAAAGCTGAAGTTCGTTCGGTAAAAAAAACACCTCGTTTCACATCAGAAATTCATCACTTTGGTATTTTTCGTCCCAGATTCTTCATTCTAGACTCAAAATGTTGCCAAAATATGAGCGCATCTAATGACGTGAGTTGGATGGTCGTTTTTACATGTAGCTGTTTTATTACGCAATATACAGGGTGTCCCAAATTCGAGTAAATGCATGGGGATCTCGCTTATCTTAAGAGCTACGAGCTCGATTAAATTAGGGCAAAGTTGCTAAATTCGATGCTTATTGATAATCTAAAGAGAAATTGGAAATATCTCAAACGGTATCCGAGAAAATTAGGAAAAACTGGAAAGTCCATTTTTGAAAATCGTTTATAACTCCTTCGGAGTTTGAAATATTTTAAATGTGTAAAAAAGTTGCCCAATCGGATGGTGGTCACAAATTTTTCCTAGGTCGATTCGTTTTTGTTTTTACACAACCAACTTTGTTTTTTCTTATGGGCAGCATATCGCGTTTTTCTTCGTTATTAAAGTTCATTTTTACGACTAACAGGCCTTCAAAACTTTTAGTTTGTTGATCGGTTGTCATGGAAACAACATAAACTACAATGACCGGCCAACCTGATTTATAATGGTTATTGTTTAAAACGTATTTTTTGAAATTTGACAATGAAAGAAAATGTAAAATACCATGTGTGATACATCAATGGATTCAGAAAAATAAATGCTATTTGATTATGTAAATAGCAAAATTGCGCTCATAAGAAAAAATGAAGTTGGTTGTGATAAAACAAAAACGAATCAATCTAGAAGAAATTTGTGACCACTATTCGATTCGGCGTGAAAAGTCGCTTGGGCAACGTCTTTACACATTTAAAATATTTCATACTCCAAAGGAGTTATAGACGATTTTCAAAAATTTCTCTTTGGATTATTAATGAGCATCTAATTTAGCAACTTTGCCCTAATTTAACCGACCTCGTAGCTCTTAAGATAAGCGAGATGCCCATGCATTTACTCGAATTTGGGACACCCTGTATATATTTATAGTATTGGATATTTCAAAATTTTATAATGGTATCATACATTTACAAATTTCGGATGAGAGAAATAATTTTTGTATGTATATTTAAATGCACATAGCATACTTAGTCTCAACATTTTAAAATTATAATCAAAGGGTTTTTCTGTCTATGAATTACATTACAGGACTGGATTGCATTTTGTTGCGAATATTTCAAAATTTAAACCCAAAAATGCTTGTTTTTGTAAAAAGTAGTGATTTAGAATTTTGTTTGAATTGTCGCTTACTGATGTGTACTTAGTCGTAGATAATTTGGTAAAGTGCTGTTACTTATTCAATGGAATAACTTAGTTTGGACGTGTATTTTTACGCCTTGTGAATTCGTAATAAAAAGATCGACAATTTGCTATTATTACTGTTTAAATAAAACCAATACTCTAGATGGAATGCTTTTTTATTATTAACGTAATTACGCGGCCTTCTCTAAATGAGCCGTGAAAGGCCAAAACTGTTTGAAATCGTACATATTTCTCAATGTAAAATGTTTTAAAGTAACGGACAAATGAATATGCCGATTAGTCTAGGTTGTTCTACAGAGCGAATAAGAATAATTTACCCAAAATATAACAGACAAGCTAAAACGTGACTTTGAAAACGACTGCAATATTGTTGAAAAATTAAAGAATTTGAAAATGGGTTTTAATCTTAATCAATAATTACCTACATTCGGGAGCGTGAAATAAATTTTTCGCGAGAAAAATAAAATCGCTTCAATGTAAATTTTACGAATTAAAACTGTCCCATTATGGAGTGATTCAAATGCAAATACTACGAAATATTTAGGATATGCTTTATAGTGATTTTTAATTGTAAATAAATGCTACGAAATGTCAAATTTTGTTGTCAGGGGCAACGAGAGACGTCGCCGGGCCAGGAGGAAAATTTTACATGTGTCCCAAGTAAATAAATTATTTGAATATTCATTTACTAAAAAACAAATTGTTGGATAATGTCCGGGCGCCTGCGAATCCCGGGCTCGGGGAATTTTACTCCATCGCCCCTCCCCCTCTCGGCGCCTCTGATTGTTGAATAGCTGTCGGCGCGTAAAACGATTTCTCAACACGACAATCGCGTTATTCGAATCAATCCCTGCTAAATTGGTTTTCAATGGTTATCGAGCTTAATTTGGAATGTTGTATTTTTTTTTTATAGATATTGGGTATTTGTTTTGCACAAAACTTAAGAGCAGACATATTTGCACAGAAGGCCAAGTGGCACTGACAATCAAGAATCCCCGTAGCCGTGTAGTACAGCCTGCGCTGTCGCATTGCTTGGGACTCAAATAATTTTAACCAGCTGGATCTTGTTTAAACGTTTAAACTGCTTTCTACTTTGCTAATGCGGATTAAATAACGAGCATGTAAATAATTATACATATTAATATGTAATTTCGGTATTGGTTTTTGACTAAATTCTAATCTATATTGCCGTTCTTGGAAAATGTTTTGTAAATCTTGACGCGTATTCGTGAAAGGAGGTATAATTATGAAAAACCGACGTTTATACTCATTACTTGTGATTTTGTAACTTAACAGCTAATATTGTACACACTTTTACTGTATGTGTGTTAGAAACGCCATGTTAATTGAATGACCTGGTATATTTTATTGACATAATTTATTTAATGTTTCCATAGATCTGCAAATTTTAATTATCGATCAAGTGATAACAAAATAGTATGTACTTACTAATATGTGATATTTTAATTATGTTATTTAGCGTTTACAGGCGATTAGCGTCTAAATTTAGGTTTATTCACTGCCAATTTTTTTACATGGTTTAAAATCATTTTTAATTCGAAATTATAAGAAGTTAGTTTATTTATTATATCATGACATTATTTGATTAATGTATTTAAATTTGTCTTCGTATATGTAAATTGTACATAATGTAATTGTAAAACTGTATATTATGTAGTAAAAATATGTGGTTCAATTTGTAGTTGAACGTTGTATATTATTGTAAACACTTGGTATTTTCCTTGTACTTGAAATTACATTATTGAGATGCTAAGTGCAAGAATTACGTCGCATCAAATTATAGGGGTGTTTTACAACATCAAATGTAAAGTTCGTATTATGTTCTTTAATAATTTCTTTGTTTGCAGTTTTCAATCTTAATCTTAAACAACCAAAATAATATTTTAATTATTCCATCATTTGTTTAATGATACAGTGGGTCGGTTATCACGCGCCTTTTATAACGCGCATTCGGATATACCGCGGTAATTTTTTGTATTGACGCTCCTAGCGTGAAAGACAAGGTGTGGCAGAGCCGGATTTAAGGGTGTGCTGAGTGTGCACCACACACGGCCCCGCGCTAGCTGTTTAGGGTTTGTGGGACCGTGTGCGAAAATAAAAAACACACGCACACGGCCCCGCGCTAGGATACCGCCAGGTATTTTTCGCTATAGACCAAATGAGGGCGAGGAGCTTTTCTTTTTTAGGTCAGCAGCCTGTTTTTTTCAGTTTTTTAGTAACATTGTACATTAACTCGGCCCTTTTTATCAAAATATCCGGCCCCGCATTTATTTTCGCACACGGCCCCGCAAACCCTAGAACCGGCCCTGTGTTGTGGGGCAAATAAAAACGCTAGAAATGTGGTTGGAATACTTAATGGACACAGTAATATAAATCGTAAATTGTAATTGTTATGTAGTTTGATTTGAGTGCATGGAACTTTTTGTGGGCGAGTAATTGTAAAGCAATTGTAATTTTTTCGTTTTTGAATGTATTTATTTGCTGATTTGTAAACAGAGTTTGTTTTAATTATATATTTTCCAACTAACAAATAAAATTGTAAATTGAGTTGTTAATACTAAATTATAATAATCTTCAACAATTCTGTTATACCGCAGTTAACATTATAACGCGGGTCGATTACACCTCCCGCAAGCCCGCGTTATAACCAGCTGTATTTGTAAAGATGCGGATTCAAATTATTATTTGTTGTTATTTACTTGTCATGTAGGTACATATTTTTAGAAAATTTTGTGTTTATAAAATCTCGAAACTTATAGTTTGTATGTTTTGTGGGTGGAATTGCTTCTTTTATTAATAACAATGAAGTCTGAAACTTTTGCTGTTATTGTTTATTATACATTAGATTTAGCGTAATCTTGTTCAATATGGCATGTTTCATTGGTATTAATTTAATTTTTAAAATTTTGTAGTACCATTATGATATTTAAAACGTTTTTTTTATGACATCTGACGTTATTGAAGCGAGCTGTAAATAATTCATTCACAACTTTTGTTAGTTTTAAAATTTATTGAATACATCAATTGGTTCCAAGAGATTAGTTTTGAAAACTGCAAACATTTATATATAATCAATAAATATCTCTTTAAAAAATTGGGTAACCTTAATTTGTACTAAAGCAATTAATGTTATAATTGTAACGATATATACATATACATAACAGATGCTGTCTATATTGTGTTTTATTAAAATAAATGATTTTTAATAATTTTAATGGTTTTATTCACAAACAACTATCGTCCAATTATTTATACATTTATACATAAATTACTTATTAATTATAAAGTCATAGTTAACATCTAACCACATAGGTTGTAGCAATGTGCTACAAGAAAGTAGAAAAATAGCACTAGTACAGTGCCGTTTCTGAGTACTTGGCCGCCCGCGTGCTAACGTACGTTTCGCCGCCTCGGTAAACAAAAAAAATTGAAATAAAAAAATAAATAATTGTCGTTGCAAGTATTATATTTAACAACATATATACAGCGTCATTCAAAAAGTCTGCAACAAATGGGGAAAATTTTTATTATTGATTTTTCAAAAAATTTTATTTTTGATAAAAGTTGGTGCATGGTCTAAAACTAATTTTAGGATAAAAAAAAGTTTAATAAAAAGTCATAGGACACTGGATTTTAAGGATTTTTGAAATATTTGCAAGAGCAAAGTGCCCTTATTTTATGAGATATAAAAACAATTTATAGGAAAAAGTTATTTAGAATCTCAAAATAGGGCTAGATTTAAATTTTGAAGGTCAAATTCTAATTTTTATTTTTTAAGAAATTTTAACATTCAAAAAGTCTGCAACAAATGGAAAAGTTTTTTATTATTGATTTCTCAGAAAATGTTATTCTTCATTAAAGTTGGTGCATAGTCTAAAACTAATTTTAAAATAAAAACAAGTTTGATAAAAATTCATTGGACACTAGATTTTAGCCATTTTTGAAGTATTTGCAAGAGTAAAGTGCCTTTATTTTAAGAGATACAAAAAAAATTGTAGAATAAAGTTATTTAGAATCTCAAAATAAGGCTAGATGTAAATTTTGACGGTCAAATTCCAAAATTACAATTATTACAAAATTTTAAGCACTTTACTTTTGCGAATATTTCAAAAATCGCTAAAATCTAGTGTCCTATGACTTTATTTAACTTTTTTTTATTTAAAATTAGTTTTGGACCATGCACTACCGTTTATCAAGAATATAATTTTTTGAGAAATCGATAATAAAAAACTTTTCCATTTGTTGCAGACTTTTTGAATGTTAAAATTTCTTAAAAAATAAAAATTAGAATTTGACCTTCAAAATTTAAATCTAGCCTTATTTTGAGATTCTAAATAACTGTTTTCTATAATTTTTTTTTATATCTCCTAAAATAGGGGCATTTTACTCCTGCGAATATTTCAAAAATCGTTATAATCTAGTGTTCCATGACTTTTTATTGAAATTTTTTTCATCTAATAATATTAGTTTTAGGCCACGGCTCCACGTACGATATTTTAACGCATGTATCTGCGTTAAATTGACAGACTAAAAACGCATCGTGTACCCCGGCTCCACGTATCGTTTTCAAAACGTATACAAGTCGTACCTATATCGGAAGCAAAACGCAACAACCTGGCTCCACGTACGACATTCTACCGCTCGATAGTTCTGCATTTGCCCTAAGTAAAAATGAAATGAGGCGTTTCCCAAACAGAAACCTTACGCATGAGAAGATCTTCAATTGCCATCTTTCAAAAGCACGACGGTATGTAGAGAGTGTGCGTTTGGTATATTGGCCAATAAATGCCGAATTTTTCATCATCCGATTGATGTTAATCCTGACTTTGCTGACTGTATCATTAAAAAATGTTGTGCACTGCACAATTTTGTCAGAAAACGTGATGGCTATTCGAAGACACATTAACGTGCTCTTTAGATAGTATTCATGCTTTGGGAACTACGGGAAACCTTAATGGAATTCACATCAAAGATTTATTTACTTCATATTTTTGTCCCGACCAGGGATCAGTACCCTGGCAAGAGAAAAATGTAAACATCCATCCATGCTGCCATATTGGCTGTTCAATTTTTATAGTTTTCATTGCCTAAATCATACAGGCATGGATGCTTCTCTACTTCTAAAATTAAAATTTCGCTATCTATTTCCGACATTTCGCAGTGAAAAATAGCAAAAGCGGGCAAATCAAGAGAATTAAAATTCACAAGACAATGTCACCAGTAGGAGTAGGCGGACGGACGCATGCACAACGCACGTGGAGCCGCGTGTCACGATACTGACTCGATAATTTATCGGATTGAAAATGGAACAAGCTGCGTCCAAGTGCGTTATGACTTTGAAGACGCAGAAGTAGTACGATCCGTTATCGGACGTGGAGCCACCTCTCATTTAAACTAATGTTACCTATTTTTGCCCGTCAATTTAACGCAGATACATGCGTTAAAATATCGTACGTGGAGCCGGGGCCTTAGACCATGCACCAACTTTTATCAAGAATAATATTTTCTGAGAAATCAATAATAATTTTTTTTCACTACTAGTAATATAGCGTAGCATTATGACGTATATTAGAATGCCGTGAAATTCAATTTCTCTACCTATGCATGGTTACAGGTAAACAATTTTTCATTATTAACCACTGGTGAATAATGAACAAATTTATATTTTTTGATAATGCTGTTGTAGTTTTAAAGAAAAAAAAATTATAGGACGATTTAGTATGATGGAGAAATTCTCTTTATTGGTATTTTAGCATTTAAAACGTTGTTTAAATAAATTAATTTAATTTTAAAAACTTTGGTGTATTTAAATAACACGACTTTCGCGCCGTAATAAATGACGGTTGTCAATATCCACACCGTCGATTGACACAACGTAAAAAAGAGAAAAGTTTTAATGTCAGTATTTTAGATGAAACCATCGCTTAAAAACAATGTTTTTTAAATAATTTAGCAAGATGAGTAACACGCAGATTCAATATTTCTATAGAATAGATAGGTACTTAACTTTTTATATTTTAGGTTAGAAAGTGCGTACATAACATAAATTCGTTTGTCTTACTAGTAGTGAAAATAATAGTATATACACCACGGTAGAGAAGTCTTATAGCCTTCGGGCCCTTAGATCCCTCGGCGCTTCGCGCCTCGTGATCTAATCTGAGCCCTCAGGCTATAATAGTTGACTTCTCTACCTTGGTATATAATATACTATTTTTGCATTAGTTGCAAACTGTTTGAATGACTGTAAATTTGTCATTATGTGTAAGAGGGATTTTCAGCGCCATCTCTTGCGCCCTTGGCCGCCCTCTAAATCGGCCGCCCACGTGCGGGGCACGCTTTCGCCCCCCGCCAGAAACGGCCCTGCACTAGTAAACATAATTTTTGATCTTCTATTAATATCTAGGAGTAGAATGTCAGAACAGATTGTTGATTGCCCCTTACGAGGAGATAAGGGGGCATATCTCTGGTTAATACTTCTAACCAGGCCATGTAAAGTGGTGCGGATACAGTACCTTTCCTTGGCATAGGTAAAGACCTGAAGAGATTAATTTAAGTTAGAAGTATTTTGAACTAGTTCTTGTGTACTTCAAAGAGTCATTACACTTACATTACTACTAAGTTGGATTTGCTGGAATTCTCAAGTAAAAGCTCTCTTAATCTAAGCTGTCTGTTTGTTTTGTCTTGGAGAGTCGCCAGCTCAAACTCTGATACCCTCCATTCTGTAAATTGAATTTTACTGTTATGCAAGGGAACATCGATTTACAATGTTTTAGTTTCTTTTCAAAACCTAAGCAATAAAATTCATGTGTCTTATTTATTAAACGCGTTATTTATTTTTACTGAAGACTTCGCGATAATCCATAATTATAATACAATTTGGGTAAATATTTTTGGTCTTTTTTGCTCAAAAATTGTTCGATAGAAGGACAAACTTTAAAGCTAACTATTTCAGGGGTACTTTCTATCTTTTTCAAGAAATTAGACAGCAAAGTATTGTGTTGTTTTAATTACCACATGCGTCGCAAAATTCTATTGATTATTGACTTAACATCGCACAAAATTATTAACGACTTGGGATTCCCCATGTATCGTGGGACTTCCCAGTCCCTAATCAAACATTGTTTGTTACAAGCAAAAAGTAAATCGTTTATCAGTTAGAATTTCGTAGAAATGAATCTAAAAATATTTGTAGTTTCTTGCGTTACAACTTACCATTACCGCTGCCATCATCATCACCTTTAAATTCTTCTAAGAGTGTATTAAAGAAGTCTAAAGTTGAGCCCTTAGGTTTGTCTGATATTTGAACCATTTGAAGACTAGAATAATCCAAACGAAATTTGGACAGAAGATTTGCCATACTGTGAATTAAAGCATGTTCAGTAAATATTTAAAACGATTCAAAACTATGTACATACTTTCTCTCTTCAGTTTCTAGTTCTTGTTTATTATTTGCTAACGCGAAAACTCTTAATTTACAACTAGACCAATCTTGTCTTGTTGAAATAATGTATGGCAATAGCATAGTAAGACCACCATCATCATACAACCACCAAACATCTATAGTTCCTTTAGTTTGCTTCCGTTTAAACAAAGACATACTATCTAACACTGCTTTGGGCAGCTGTTGACCAGTAGGGGAAGTGAACAAGATCTTTTCGGCCAAACCGCGTTTTTTGTTCTTTAAATTTTTGGCTGTTATTCCATATGGTGTCGCAACATCTACAAAATAATACAATACAAAAAATATTTACTTTTGGTAATAAATGGCGGCTACGAAATGAGTAAAGTTTAGTAAGCTTTTCAAATTGACTAATAAAGAAACTTACTGATTGTTGGAAATGAAGACGATACCACGCTTTCTGATATGCCAATATGAGCAATATTTAAATTTGAATCAGCATGCATTAGCTGCGTTGAAGCAGAGGTATGCAGACCAAATCGAGGTGGCTGTGTTAGCGTCAAGTCAGTACTAGAAGCTACTCCTTGATCATCTTCCTCCGTAACCCTGCTATAATCCAAGCCATCAGGTAATCGCAGAATTGCCACTGACAAACGGTTATCAAATGCTGCACTAAAATATTTAATTATTACTGGTGGTTACAAGCAATAAAGCTGACCTTACTGTAAAACATTGAAATAAGCAGTTATCTCATCCGTATTGCAGACATTCCAGTCATTTTTGTAACCCATCATGATAACATTCGGGCATAGCCTGCCTATCCCAGAGGTCTGAAGCATTGCTGTAGCTCCTGTTTCAAAGTTCATTCCATCCACAAGTGAGAAAAACGCTTTGATTTTATGATCTCGAAGCCATTGGTACGCAGCTTTTGTTCTTGTTGTTCGCGTTCGGTATGTTAATTTTTGCTAAATTTACATGAGCTATTTTTAGAGTATTTGCCCTAATGCAGTATTTTCACTTACTTCACAGACTTCCCCAACAACCAGCAAGGACTGGTGTTTGGTTATTAAATTAGCAAAGTCCAATAGTGGTGGTCTTGTGTGGGGTTTTCCGCATAGCACCAAAATCTGTGGTTGATAATTTTTAACGTGCTCTCCAACATTATTTAAACGATGTGCTGTTGTTAACGCTGTTTTGTAAGTTTGGGCTTGTGTCGAAGAGCCCCAATTTACGTCTAAAAAAAAACGTTAGTAGTTAGAGTCTCGGCCCATTTGTTGAACTAACGAGAGGTAAAAATCAGGGAGTAACTAATTAGCCAAAATATACCTGGTTGTATAATACCAATAAGTTTAATTTTTCTACGTTTTGTTTCTAAAATTCATAAAAGAAACACTATTTCAAAAGGAATTCTTGCTTAGTTTGAAAAGTAGCAACTTTACTCCAATTGGACAATTAATTGCATCTGTAGGACTTGCGCAATATTTAATTTGTAGTACAGGATTTTTAAGGTGACGCGACAGTTGCATATTTTAACTTTACAAACTTGCGAGCAACACTTTTGAGAACATTTTTTGTTAGGTCACAACTATTACTCTGTTAATTTCCTACTTTGGAATGTTATCAAGTAAAGGAACTTGAAGTTATCTGTACAGGGTGAACCAAATTCGAATGTTTACGGGGTATCTCGGTTACCGTAATAGTTAGCGAAAATCTGATATCGGTCTCTTGGGCTATTTTTTTTTTTGAAAAAAGAACGCCTACGTAATCAAATTTCTTATATCGCTTTCCATTTTGGCACTACAGACGAAAAATTAAATTTCATCATTTTTGATAATGTACTATAACTTCTTTATTTACTAAAATAGAGCAAAATGTTATGAAGGTTTTATTTACCATTTCAATTCTTACAATTTTTTAGCTACCTCGACTTTCGAAATATGAAGTAAACTTATATTTTTGTAAATATAAACTCTAGTCGGCAATGACTTTATATGAAAGACATTTTTTTTGGCATTTCAAAAATATGTATTTGTTGCAAAGAAATAACCGAGATATGGTTAATTTTGTAAAAATTTTCTTATTAAAGTTTGCCATGAATTCGTAAACGAGTGATGTTTGAAACTTAACGTCATTTCCAAGTTAATTTTGCATCAGCCGCTACGTTTTTATCACTTACAATGTAATATTTTAACAAATTAAACTTTTTAAAGCGTTGAAATTTAGCCAGGTTCACAATACTACAATTTTGTTTTTAAATTAAGCATAAAATCTGTATAAAGAACCTTCATAACATTTTGTTCTATTTTAATAAATAAATAAGTTATAGTACATTTTCAAAAATAATGATATTTCATTTTTCGTCTGTAGTGCCAAAATGGAAAGCCATTTAAAAAATCTGATTACATAGGCGTTCTTTCTTTCAAAAAAATAGCCCAGTAGACCGATATCAAATTTTCGCCAACCGAGATACCCCTTAAAACATTCGAATTTGGTCCACCCCGTATATTTATTTTTTTTAATGTCGGGCTCAGCTGTGGGTCATAAAAATTTTATCCGAACTATATTTTCTAAATCTTGACAATATGTTAATGTTAATTTATTATCTGCCGAATCACTTTATAACGATTTTTTCTCACAGGGATAATTTCCAAATGACCACCAACTATAAACTCGTCACATTTGTTTTGACAGTATTTAAGAAAGACCATAATATGGTCTCTTATAATAATTTGCTCTTGTAAAGTAAAATTAATTGTGGAAATGCAATAATTCAAGAAATAAATGACAACTTTTTGACGTTAGTGACGTAAAAAGTCATTTTTTTAATTTCCACGGCACTCTAATTGCTTCAATAACGATTAGAAGAAAAAATGTCGAATATCTTGAAATGTATGAGTTTTGGGTATAGGACATACTTAACAAAAAATGAAGCTCTCTTAAGGACGAATTAGATGACATAAAAAAATACAGGGGTTTGCATTTGAAAAAATCGGTTGCCACCTATTTATGAACACCGTGTATGCGTGATTCAAACTTTTTCATATCGAGCGAATAGAGCAATGTTTTCTGCATGTCCTTACCAAATTACAACTCAGTACCTACTTCGAAAAATAACTTTAGGAGAGTTTTTTAAATAAATACTTCAAACATTGAAAATTTTTGAAAATACTTTTTTTTAGTGACTACGCCGCATAAAAACGTATAGTATTTTACATTGATACAAAGCTAAAGTAAAGGCGGTCATAAATGTTAAATAAAAAATAGGGTGTTGTATTTGAAATATAAAAGTTACTATTAGTTCCAGAAAGGTGACTCACCCTGTATATATGAAAATATTTTTATCGGGTTCGGAAGAAAAAACTGTATGAAATAGAGTTTGAATCGACTTTCTATCTCAAGCCGTTTAGCCACTATCGACCGATCCCGCACTAATGACTCACCCTGTATGTACAAGGCATAATCGCTATTGGTTATTTAACAAAAACAAGATTTTTATGTAAAAAAAAATATTAGATTTGTCACATAAAAATAATTAATCTATAAAATTTGTTCTTACCTGGTTTCCTGTAAACCACTATTAGATATAAACCAAGTATAATTATAAATGTGATTAGGGACGACTGCCAGTTAATCAGAAACATTATAACAACACAGATTATGAACCCAGCCAAGCTGAGCCAAGTGTTGTAATACTAAAATAAAATTGTATATTAATTAACAATTTCCCCTGTATTTCACGTTTGATTACCCTAAATGTGGGCCGCCATCCTAGAGGCTTAATCAACGCAGCGTGGAACGTGCAAAAATTAATAAGAGCGTACGAGGCGAGATAAAAATTGGAAATGAGAGGTGCGATGGCATTCAAATCCGCTGCAAAACGAGAAAATTATTTTGTACCTAAAGCACACACATAAAAGCATAAAAGTAGAGGCCGACCATTGGGAATTTAAAAATCGCACTAAACAAAAAACCATTTCTTATATTGTGAGTTAAAATGGGCAAATTATTCATGTTTTAAACACTTTAGTGAGGTTTTATTTATTTTTTAAACAGTTTTCTATGGTTACTTTTTAGACAATAACGTACGACGAAAACATTTATACAACTCCTCTGTTATTATTTAAATATGATAGAGCAGAATAAAATTGTTGTCAAAATGTAAATAGTTTTCTGATTGTCATGTCATGAAAATATGTAGTTTAATTTTTGCATAATGTTTACGTGCTTTGATTGATTTAAAATATGCTTTTAGTTACCAAAAATTAAAGTAGTAAAGAAGAATGACAACCAACTCTTGCCTATCCAATATTTATATACCTACTCCAAAATGTTATCTGAATTTATTGAATAAATTTCTGTAAATAATTTATGCTGTTTTGGTTAAGTTAAAATTTTAGAAAGAAAAAACCAAGGCGTCTAAGACTAAGAGATTATTGGGACCTAAATTGTTTCGTTTGTATTCAGAAATAAACCTAACAAATCTTAAATGGTGGAAAAACTACATCAATAGCATTAAAATGTAGGTATTCGAATTTTTGATGAATCCTAAAAATCGGACTAACTTTTTTTATTAAAACAGCAGTAGTATGGTTTAAATTCGAAATCAGGAGGTAAATGTCCTTAATCCTTCAGTCCTGTAAACATTTTAATATTTTGACTATTTCTTTATACAGGGTATACACTTGGATCATGCTACATGGCAATTTCAATGGTAAAATTTTAAAAGTCGTTTCCCCTAATTATTTTAGAAAAAAATGCAAAAAGGTTTTTTGTAGAGAAAAAAAAAATTGTATCTATAAATGTAATCAATATTAATTTTTCGTTTTCCAATAACTGAAAATTGAGAAAATTACTAAACGCGTTTTGACAGAAATCTGTAGTGTCTTGGAATAATGCTACGACAACTGCGACAACTGCCCATCTTAATAACGCTTATACTGTCACTTTTACGTAAAGTTTATTCTTAAATATAAATATTTATAGATCCAGAATGTTTTCTGTCTAAAAAACCCATTTGTACCTTTTTTTCTAAAATAATTAGGGAGGTAATATACGATTTTGAAAATTTTATCATTGAAATTGCTATGTTGCGTGATCCAAGTCTTCACCCTGTATGTTAAGTATCATTAATTAGTCCTTAAATACAATTTCTTTTTGGTACAAGTAAGAATATTAGTAACGACGTTATGTATATTTGTAAGTTGATCATAATCCACTTTATTTAGTTTAAAAACCAAGAAACATACAATAATAAGGCACATAATGTCTCTACAGCCTATCAACATCCTAAATTTTGGCACTTCAAAAAAATCATTAATGAAAGTACTTAAGTGTTTGTTTAAATGGAAATATAGAAACATATTCGTTCTAACAGATTCCGACCTATAGCAAATATGCTAGAGCTATTTATGTGAAAAAATGTTAAATACATTTTTTAAATCAAATTAAAATTTTGTATTTGTTTACTTTCGTGCATTTTGTCATGCAATAATTTCTTTGTTGGAGTTATTGTTGAAAAAACTTATTTAATCAAGTCAGTAATAATTTTTGTTTGTTTGCATTAAATAGAAAACATTTTCGATATTTACTCTATTCGTAAATATTGTTTAAGAATAAATTTGTGGCTTTTGTTCCATTTTATTGTGATTCCTATGGGCGACCTTTAAACCTTTAAAATCTAAGATATTTACCAATTAAAACAAAAGCAGCCGAAACAAAAAATGTAAGTACATAACCACGATATGGTTCACCGTGTTTCCCGTAGCCTTTTGAAAAAAATATTAGACCGGGATATATTTTATCAATGCCCAGAGCTTGTATTAATCTGGGCACTGACAGCAGGTTTGTAAGGGCTGTACTTATAGTGGCCGCAAAACATCCAGCGTAGATAAATGGACCCCAAACTGACATCAACTGCATCACCTATAACAAACGAACGACGTTAATTCGTACGATCGATTTATTTTACGAGAGTAAACAGTTCGTAAGTGACGGTCGCCAAGACCGAGGTGTACTAAAATAGTTCAGTTTCCGGTTATGGAAAAATGAATCAACCTCTTACGCAATGCAAAACTAAGATTTAGCGTTAATTAAGACAATAGTCAAATAAACACGTACCGAAATACCAACATCCTTGTTATTTGCCCTTAAATTTATTGTTTGACGTCAGCGGTCAATAAGGGTGTGTTTAAGAAGTAAATGATATTACAATCGCGAAGGCAAAAAATGTATGTGTAAGTTCCTCCAACCTTAGAAAAACTTACAATAATGGAACAAACGTCTTTTTCGACAATAACACCTAATAATAGACATATCAAAGATATGTGCATTGCATGAAAAACAAAGAAAAATACTTGGAAAGCATTCGTTTACATTACGTAAAGAGTGTGTTTTCGTGAATAATAATTCGCATGAATTGTTTACTTACTGAGTAACTGTTGAAAAGTCCGTAGTCGCAACTGTGGGTTGCTGCACAACTGCTGATGGTATTGTTTGCTAAATCGGCAATATTACCGCTGGCATCTCGGAGAGCTGCTCCTCCAGCGAAAATTACAAAGATGGCGTAGGATATCATTGAAATTAACAGAGCCAATAAGGTTCCTTTGGGGATAGAAGAAGCGGGATCCTGCAATACATTTCTTTGTTTTTACAAACGACAAAACTTATTAGGGCACGCATCACTATGCAATTTAATTTAAATCTTTTTTTTATATTATCTATTTTACAGAAAGCTTCACATTCGGAAAAGATTTATGGTTCTTTGTAAAATGTGCTACAACAAAATTAGATTTAGAGCTTTGAATTTTATTGTCAATTAATTTCCGCTAATTGATTTTTGCATGTTAACTTAAGAAAGCATTCAAAAAACAATAACTAGGTTGCTAAGACTCCTATAAAATAACATTTTTGAAATTTATTGAAAACAGTTCAACACAAAAATGTCAGTGTTGATCTTTAAAAATGTTTTACAGACAAAATTACAGATGATGTGAATTTTGAGCAAAGAAAACCAGGACCGGGTTTACTATAAGGCGACTCTAGGCGATTGCCTAGAGGCGCCAAGATAAGGGGACGCCAACCTTACCATAAAAAAAAAACAAAATTTTGAGTTTTTAAAAATGTTAACAGATGCAGCAAACATCGCTGTCTAAGGTCTAAGGCAAAGATGAAATGCCTAATTTTAAAAAAGAAAAAGTAAACAGTTTGTGTATGAAACACATGATGAAATCATCTAACAGATTTTAAACAAAACTGAGATAGACTTTAATTTTTTAATTATTGAGGAAGCAATTGCACGTGTATTAATCAAAAATGTAAGCATACTTATTATATCTAAATATTATTTTTTTTAAATTATTTTTATAAATCTATACAGGGTGATTGAAATTCGACTTTTAACATGGGTATCTTGTTTATTATAATAGCTAGAGTATAGGTTTAACTTTAAAGTTGGCAAAGCTGCTAAATTTTGTGCGCATTGATAAGCCAAAGAGAAATTGGAAATATCTCAAACGGTATCCGAGAAAATTAGGAAATACCGGATACGATTTTTGAAAATCGTCTAAAACTCCTAGAAGTATAACATATTTGAAATGTGTAAAAACATTGCTCAAGCAACATTTCAAGCCGAATCGAATTGGGGTCACAGATTTTTTCTAGATCGATTCGTTTTTGTTTTATGACAACCAACTATTTTTTTTTGGGCGCAATTTTTGCTATTTGCATAATCAAATGGCATTTATTTTTCTCAATTCATTGATGTATTACACATGGTATTTTACTTCTTTATTCATTGTCAAATTTTAAAAAATAGTTATTTATGTATCAAGGCCAAAAAGTACGTTTTGGCCGAGGTGCATATTACAGTTTTTGTGCGATCGAATTAAAAACAATTTAAATTTTTACTAATTTTCAAAATTATAGGTTAGAAACTACGTGACATTCTGTCACTGACAGATGACGGCGTGTGTACTGAATTACCGGCCCTCTCCTTAGCAACGGCTGTAAAAGTTACTTTTTCGGCCGTTGCTAAGGGTAACGGCCCGAAAAGTAACTTTTACGGCCGTTGCTAAGGATAGGGCCGGTAATTCAGTACTTTATGGTTGCTAACGCGTCCGTCAAACAGCTGTTTCTAGTACGATCGCACAAAAAATGGATTTAAACAATAACCATTATAAATCAGGTAGGCCGGTCGTTGTAGTTTATGTTGTCTCCATGACAACCAATGAACAAACTACAAGTTTTGAAAATCCGTTACTTGTAATCGTAAAAATGAACTTTAATAATGAAGAAAAACGCGATATGAGGCGAATTTTTTATACCGTTATTTTAAGTTTTGTTATACTTTATCACATGCTTTATACAAATACTTAAGATTCTGTTTAATGTAGTGTTTTTTTCCGGATACGTTTGTAATAAAAATGTTTTTTTTAAATCTTCATCTGAAACCTTCTTTGCCTAGAGGCGTCAGACACTCTGGCCTTAAAGTAAACCTGTACACAAGATATTCTAAAATATTTGCTTAATTTCGTATGTCTGAAAAGCTACAAAAGAATCGGACATCAGACACAAATAAAAAGAGTTTAAACCTGTTCATAAATATGTTGTGAAATTTCCGATAACTCGAAAATAAACGGAAATGTGGAATTATTTATTTTCTTTACTGTTCTCTTGGTATTTTGGGATTATTTACAAAACCGAGCATTTATGTGTTATGAAACGCGAGCAATTGAATGAAATTTGTCTTTAATTATTTCTTAAAAAATGTTTTCTAGCCAATAGATACTTTTCAAATCCTTGTATTTTTAACATTTTCAAAAATAAAGTAGTATATTGAGTGTAGTAAATATGTATTATAATAATTATATTTTTATTTTTACAAGCGTGATAATTCATGTTCATAAGGATCAAACAATTTAACTCCACCAAGAATTTGAAAAATATCAACAAATAATGTAACCGGTAAATAGATCTCCAGCATTTTATTGTATCAACAACCCATTTTTAAAAATTATTGCATACTTACAAGAGATATTAAATAATAAAAAAAACGGGTTTTTAGGTTTTTTTTTAAATTTTCGAAACGGTTCAGATTATATAATCTTTGAAAATGGTTATAAAACCGGGTTAAAATTTTATACAAACCGAGATCGGCAAGATAAAACAATACCCTATACATATATGTATACGTTTTTGGAGCGATAAGCAATATTTGTGAATACAGAATTAGGCAAGTTTTTTATTATTTTATAATTTTAACGTTAAAAACGGCGATTGGTCACAAAATTGAGGTAGAAAAACGAATATAACAATCTGACAATGAAGTCACTACCTGAGTACTCATTTAAATTTTAATGACGTATTTTTACTACACAATTTAATGGATCATTTGATTTACATTACTACAAAAAATATTTCAGCTAGATATTCTGGTCAAATTTTTTAAATTTACTTGGTATTCAATCGATACTGGTTTCGTTGTTTCTGATAAAATATTCTCTTAACATAGTTGCATTTTATGTTCCTTCAAGTAAGGTTGAAAATAGCGCTTTGAACCGCCCTTTGTTTCAGATATCACTCGAGTGTATTAAGCTTTACCCTAAGGTTAAAAACCATCTTCGTGAAGTACTATTTCATTCTTCGACA
This sequence comes from Elmis aenea, assembly GCA_947652605.1. NCBI lineage: Eukaryota > Metazoa > Arthropoda > Insecta > Coleoptera > Elmidae > Elmis > Elmis aenea. The sequence goes on from OX393576.1 coordinate 56,195,343, forward strand.
TTGATTTGAGGGAGTTTATGCGGCTATCTAAGAAACAGGTATAACAAAAGCTATAACTACCTCAAATATCTGATGCTGTAAATGATCCGCGTAAAAAATTAAGAGGAAATTTTATTAACTATTGTTACAATTTGTCATGTTTGCTTGAGAAACGGTCGTTTTTCGTTTTAAAACGCTATTTAAAAAAATCAAACAGACCTTTAAATCGCCTGATATATTAGCTCCAGCTTGAATCCCTGTTACCGATGGAAAGAAAATGGCAAAAACAGAAAAGAAGTCATTATTTACTCCATCCTGTCTACGGTAATCCGGTCCCCAGTTGGATTGAAATATGTCGGCTGAAATAATACTTGCATATAATTTGTCCTAACCCTGGAACAGTTTTGTTGGGAAGATTCATTTTTAACCTGACACATTATGTTAGTATATCATGGGTGCACGACTGATCATTATTGCAGATTTCCCATGAGATATTAAAACCATTTTTTATAAAACCTGATACACGCAGCAAAAAGCACATTAAAATCCTTTGATGCAAATGAACAAAATCAAATCTAAATGTAATTATCACGAGTTGGGAAATTGTGATTTATTTTTAAAATTAGCTTTCTAACAAATCAAAAGATTCTTAGATTCTTTAAGATATAAAACCTAACTTAAAATAAACTCTCTCAGGAGATTAGCTACCATATCGAATCCAAATTTGGTAGCGTTTCTTGGTATTTATTTTAACCCTCATCCTACCAAGGCGTGCTTTTGAGGCACATTTGATTTTTATAACGTACGTATTTCATAAATTAACTTGTTGATAGACTAGAGGTGTTATGTATTCTCAATTACAGCTATTTAACATATAATGGTGTCAAATAAATTTAGAAATATTTTTTCTTTTTTACAAAAAAATAATAAACTTGATTTACCAACACGTCCAACCAAGGTGTGCCTCAGAGGCACATATGTATTTATACATATAGTTGATGTAAATAACTGCGAAATGTAATTATTTTACTTCATTGTAGTTTATTTAGTAAACATACAAACAAAATATGCATATACAGAGAACATTATAAAATATTAAAAAACAAAAATATTACTAAATAAATTTTACTGTTGTTTTAGACAGGTTTTGCACGTAAGTATTTTTACTGCATGCTCACCACAGACTGTTTGTTTACATGTTCCACAACACATAGGGGAAATATAACAGCGCTTTCTTTTTTTAAAATTGTGGAACAGATTCTTCCTGTTCTGGAGCTTGGTTTAGTGTAGTTTGGTTCAAAGAAATATGACTTTTATGCAATCTGCTAAGAATTCGCCTTCTAATATGGTCTATTACGAGTTCTGTTGCTAATTCACCTAACAAAATATTCCGAAGTTTATGTTTCTTGGAAATATTCCAATCTGGATGGACATTTTTCCCGATAACTAGCGATGCTATCCCACAAGCGTCGATCATAATAAAAAAAAAAAGTTAAAGGTCACCTATTAGTTTTTCGTTTCACAGTATATGCATGTGCCATCTGATCAAAAGTGTCGACTCCACCTTTTGTGGAGTTGTAGTACGTATTTCTTTCAGATTTGTTTTTATTTTCCACATCAACAGTGTTGTCATGATGCATCGTGGATAATAGTATGACACAACGGTTTTTTTTGTACATAGGATACCATAGTCATTGCAAGACTGGAAAACACATCTAAGCTATATCACAACCTAAGAAAGTCGTTCAGAAGGAAAAGGGAGATTGCAGAGGAGACTAAAGTAACAGTATACAAAACTGTATTCGTACCAACACTCACTTTCGAATGTGAAACCTGGGTTCTAACACCGACCATGAAGAGCAAAATACAGGCCATGGAGATAAAATATCTGCGCAAAGTAGCTGGGGTCACCAGAATGGACAAAATAAGGAATACGGAAATAAGAAAACGATTGAAGGTCGAACCTATATTAAAAATAATCGAAGACCGACAGCTCAAATGGCTTGGACATCTAATCAGGCTAGGAAACGAGAGACCCGCTAAACAAACATGGAAAGCAAGAAGACATGAGAAGAGACTCAGAGGAAGACCTTGGAATACATGGGACGATAGTGTGAAAAAATACTAACAGAAAGAGGGATGAACATGTCACAGGCAAGAAATATGGCAAGAAATAAAAAAGAGTGGAGAAAATGTATATCCATAGCAATAAAGAACACTAGGATACGATTTCAGACCCTACACCTTCGGGTAAAAGGGTTAGATTATAATATATATATATTAAAATATTTTATAATGTTCTCTGTATATTAGGGTGTCCATACGTCCCGGTTTTCCCGGATTTGTCCCGGTTTTATCTCTCCTGTCCCGGTGTCCCGATATATTTTTTCGGGACAGCTAATTGTCCCGGTAACTCATTATCAGCACCTTATAAGTATGCAATTTTTCATTTTGCATGTTGCGTGGGGCGCGATAAAGATCGAGGCTGTGAAACAGAAACTGATTAGAGCATGCGTATTATTTTGTAACTGTCATTTTATGATTTTTTTATTTCATAATTTATACTGAAATACAGGGTGTGTAAAAATTGGCGGAAGCGCTACACGTAGCGATGTTCTTCGTAAAATTCTAAGTCGAAAATCTTAATACGAAAATGTTGTACCATGCTTGCTGTGTCTGCAAGAGGTCCTCAAAGTTTTGACATTTAGTCCTTTAATAAGCGTTATTATTTAATACTTGCAAATGAAAAAGCTGCATTTTGGAATAAAAATAAATTTCGAATAGTATTTTTTCCTAGATATTGTGTTCTTCCTTTCAAAAATTGGTGTTAAAAATATGTAAATCACTGATTCGAATGAAAATAATACATATGGCAACATTGTCATTAGCTGTCGTCTCTGTTTTTCTCGTAATTATTTCTAGTTTGTGTTTTACGATACCCAAAAGTTTGCAGCTATGTTTACGAACTAGAGGCTTTCAGTTCGAACAAAAATTGTAAATACCTAAGTAAAAATTGCTGATAAAAAAAATGTCCAAACGCAAATCACTGTATGCAATGTTGCCAATTTTTTTTCCTTTATTAAATGGTTCTTGAGGCCATAGGAATCATGGTACAACATTTTTGTATGAAGATTTTCGACTTAGAATTTTACGAATAACATCGTCACGTGTAGCGCTTCCGCCAATTTATACACACCCTGTATACAGTAATCTCCAATGAAGTTTTTTTTTTGTCGTGTGTCCCGGTTAGGCCTTGTGGAAATATGGACACCCTACTGTATATGCATATTTTGTTTGTATGTTTACTAAATAAACTACAATGATGTAAAATAATTACATTTCGCAGTTATTTACATCAACTATTATGTATAAATAGATATGTGCCTCTGAGGCACACCTTGGTAGGGCACGTTACAAAAAGACCTTGGTAGGATGAGGGTTAAGTATTAACTGCAAAAAACAAATGACAAAATCTTTATCATAAGCTATCACGATCAACGTTTTTTTACTTTGGTTTCCGGTTAGAAGTTCATATTAAGCCGCAGTGGTTTCCAACCTGTGGGGCGCGCCCCCCTAGGGGGGCGCAAGACTATTCCAAGAGGGGCGCGCAGCTGTTACCAAAATATCATTTGAATACAAACAAACAAAAAGAATTTTATGTATACACAATATGGTATATGGTTTTGTAGCCCATTAAATAAATAATTATTATATCAGAACAGTATCTATGAAATTAGATTGTCACGAAAAATGAGGGGGGCGCAAACATTTTTTTATGAAAAAGGGGGGTGGTGGTACAAAAAGGTTGGAAACCACTGTAATTAAGGTGACACTTAATTCACTGCTATTAATAGCTACTTCCTACCACTTTACGCAGTACTATACAGTTGTTATACTGAAGGTGTAAGTTACAGTGGTATACGAAACGTCAACTAACCTAAAAATGCAGTTCCGACAAAGAAAACATGTGGATTGAACTTATTGCAATTCTTTTAAATTTTACTTACTCCCTAATCCAGAAAATCCCTTTGCCTTTTGCTCATCAGATCTTGGACCGATCGAAGTACCAATGATAAAATCAAAAATGGCACCTACAATAATTGCGACAAGAAAATTTTGCGCTTTTGATTCCCATTCCATGCCAACTGCGCAAATAAAAATCATGATCAAAATCGCCACCACTCCTACTATTCTAACGTCATTGTTTCCGCCATCAACAATCTTAACATCGTATGAAGAAAGCAAATCGTTCAGGGAATTGCAGAAACCGATCGTGTTCATAGAAGCTGCAACGGCGTTCGCAAAAGCAAAAACAATTCCTACAGATGCGCCGAATTCGGGCCCAAGAGATCTTGAAATTATGTAGTAGATGCCACCTAAAATGAATAATTAGTTGCTTGGGGTCAACTTTTGGTCGTGATAATTGCTTACCTCCTTTGACTTCTCCATTTGTGCATATTGCTGATAAAGATAATGTGGTTATAACACATACGACAGTGGAGATTCCAATAATAATTAATGTATGAGCTGTAAAAAATACCTTTACTTTTTGCAATAACAATAATTTAGAAAGGTTTTGAATCAAATCAAACGAACACACTTGCCCAATGAAACTTTTTATAGACGAAAAATATTGTATTAGTTGTGCCAAGGGGTTTATTCTACTAATTCTCAACCACGATAAAAATTTCATGCTATAATTTATTTTAACAGTGAACATTCAAATTTAAGGAAAAGACATTGGGCTTGATATGTATAATCTCACATATCTTCTAAATACGCTTTACAGTAGTCAGTTTCGCTTTAAATATAAGTCAAATTGGAAACGGTCCTTTATAAATTAAAAATTATATGTTTAACACGCGCGTTTTCTGTTTACTTTTACGAGCCATAAAGTTCTATTTATCTCTACCTTAATTTTTTTAAATACAACTCCGACTTTGACCCTCATTAACTTCGTTCTAATAACTTACCTATGCCTGATTGCGCTACTACCCAGGACAATCTAAGGAACAGCATAACTCCCCAAATATTAAGGAGGCAGGGTATAAGAACCCCCTGTATCCAACCCAATTTAATTCCTTCATGGTGTGATGGAGCATCAGGTTGAACTTTTACTTCGGCTATTTCTCCTCCACTGCGTTCCTAATAAAGCGAAGAATTAATTATAACGTCTTCTTTGACTTAAGCTAACGTAAAATAAGTTTCCAAACTTAATTAGTTTTACTAGAACAATTTCAATTATTGTTAATTAACTTTTGTACAAGCACAATAGTTGACGTGTTTTGCAAAAAATGTATTAGTCTAGCCGTCAATATTCTGCATATTTGGTATTTTAAGTGAGGAACATTATTTACCTAAATTTTTAGTTTTACAATTTTAATCTGCAAGTCGTTTTAAATTTAACATTTAAATCAAGCACACGAACACGGAACACACTTGTAGAATGATACACTTTACAAATATATAGTAGTAGGTAGCAAAGCGATTACGTAAAATAAGTCAACTTCCATTTGTTTTTAAATTAAAATTTAAAAAATACGATTGTTATAATTTAGTAGTATCATTTATTGTAATACTTTTTTTAAAGCAACCACTCGTCCGGCAAATATAATAAAAAGTAGTGTTAAACAATCAAGATTGCTAAGATCTGATTTATTGGAACTGTCTTGTAAAATGATCATATCTTCAGTTGAAACTGTTTAGATTTTCTTTCAGTAACTTGCACATTTTAAATGTTTAAAACCATTATTTAACAACTACATAGGCCACTATCTGTTGCAGTAAATAGCAAGTACTGATAAAAAGCAATTTTTATCACTATAAAGTTTACCTAGTTTTTATTTTGCAATAATGGTTTGTTGTTGCTATTATTGTGCTACAATGCAAGCGCTATTTACTAAAGAATTTTATCAGTTTATTTCAACTCCTCAAAATTACCAATCAACAAAGCATACTTAATTAAAATTTTTAAATTCCGCATATCTTTCTTATGAATAATAGTTGCTAGAAGTCTATCCAAATTTCACAAAGTTGGATTTGTCTTAAACGATTTTAATTCATACTGGCAACAACATGTTATTAGATAATTAGATTTGCATGAATGCATCACTAATTTACTTTATTTACTAAACAAAATGCACTTTATGTAATTATAGTAATTTTAACGATAACTTTACTGATTTAGTTTAACAGTTCATCTTCTTATTAAGAATAAACGGCTTTCTTTTAATTATCGTAGTTAAACACAATATCATGTTACATTTTAAATCTCAACATTTAAGGTGAAATAGTGAAATCTAACCTCATCGATTTTTACTTATTTTAGTTATTTCATTTTAAGGACAAGTAAAAAACATGTAAATTTAATAAATATGATCTTGATAAAATTGGCAAACTATAATTTAGGATAGATAATACAGAAAAATTAACTATCTTGTCAAAATAGTTTTATTTTCTTTGGGGTTTTTGATTGTTACACTGTTTTTGGGTGTTTATGAACAAAAGCTTGGCAGTAGATTTATTTTTGGAGCTGGAAAGCGCTGAACACGCAAAAATAAGAGGATAAGAGTAAGTTAGTTCTGTAAATGTTCTTTAATTTCGTTATTGAACATTTAACGACCTTTAGGTACCTAATCAGTTGCTTCAAATATATTAACACAAACACAGGCTATTTAAAATTTTTAGTTTTGATTTAGGGATTTTATTTTGTAAATGATTGCTACCCAAATTCTTTCTGTTTTTAAATTACGGCTATTTTGTTTGCGTTTTATATAACATTCTATAAAGGAATTGTTTTAAGCGTCATACAAACTAGTTTTAACTAAGTACGTCACAAAACTGAAATTTGTGGTTAAATTAGATTACGTATGTGTGTGTCATAGTAATTAGTACCTACTGCTTCAAAATCGTTTTTCCCAGTAATTTGCCTAATCATAACATAGTTAACTAGTTCTGTAAACATAATATTATATTACCTCTAGAAGTTTTAAAGAATAGCTAGCTTTACCTATACTTTGACACTGTTAGTTTTCAAAATTTATTAACTATTTAATTTGTAATATCTTTAGTAAAACATTAAATGTCAGTGTTTACGACGAAGACATATGTAACTTATTTAACCACAAAAGCAAGACTTATGATGTTCAATCTTTTTAGCAGTTAACTAAAACATTGAAAGCATACCTATTCGTTAGTACTTCGATTTTTAAGAATTTACTGCTTTGTAAAAATAATAATAGTAATTATCTTGTAAATATCCATAAAATAATGATGCCAAATGTGCTTTATATTTAAAAGTAAATCAATTATTGGTAAAAAAAAGTTTTTATGAAAATACCATTGCAAAAAATTCGGATTAAAATTACAAATATGATTATTCTAAACCAATTTGAAAGGAAAAACTGAGGAACAGAATCAAAAAAGAAACCTAAAAAAAAAACGATTGGGCAAAGGCTCTAGAATCTACGAGATACAGCGAAGTTAATTAGGACATAACCAAAGTTAAGAAGAGCTTTTAAATGAAATGTAGGTACACATACAAGCATGAACACAAGTCTCACACCTAAGGCAAAGAGATGCGAGCAGAAATTTACCAAAACTATTGTTTAAAAAGTTCTACTGACAACCTGTTATATATAATACTAGGTGATTTACCCGGCGTTGCACGGGTGATTACAATTCTCTTTTATCAATCACAGACTACTCGCGCTCCGCGCTCGCGCCCAGCGGACGTTCCCAAGCGTTCAATCACAGACTACTGGCGCTCCGCGCTCGCGCTCGGCGGACGTTTCCGGCCGTTCCCGGGCATTTCCGGCCTTTCTTTATACGACGTTTGATCCGTCAGGTCCTAAACAGTAACTGTGCAAAATTTTGTCCCGATCAGTCAACGGACCTAGGATTTGATAGCGAACAAACAAACAAACAAGCTGTTTTATTATATTCTGTTACTCTACGAATTTGATGAAAAGTCAACGGTAAAGTTATGCGTACTTCGACAATCTTTTATTCCGTCTTTTTCGTTACTCACCGCGCCCTTTGTTAGCGTGCGTCAAGACGTATGTAATATGTAATGTAATGTAACGTGTAATGTAAGGCAAATTCGTCGTTTTACGTCACTGCGAGCGTTACATGATTGTAATACAAAAACAACAGGATTCGCATCGAGCTCCTGTAATGTCCAAACAATTCGCATTACATTACACGTTATATTACATTACATATTACATACGTCTGGACGAGGCATTACACTAACGATAATTTAAGAACTTTCAGAGGTCATTGTACTAGTATGTGCCACTAAAGTAGCAAAACATTTTCAAAAAGTCAACTGCAATCAAGCATTTCTTTGAAAAGAAAAAAGACTCTGATTACGAGGCAATTGGCAATTGAGTTACGTAATACAGATAAGACTGATTTAAGTTTGGCAGGATACATTGGTCGCTGACCTTTTATTAGGGTCTTATTACTTTATTTAGAAAAAACAGAAAATCTCACAGAGGACATTAGGTTGCTTTATATTTAATTTGTACGTCAGAGGAAATTTCCTGCTGTTGTAGGTAGAAGAAACTGACGCATTTACTTAAGTTCAATTGCTTTCTTGCATTCTTTAAATTTGTGAACGACATTTGGCTCCATTAGCATGCACTCACTCAATTATTTGTTAATAAACTTTAAATCATGTTAAACAATTTTACCAACCGTGAAAACCGTTTATCCAACTGCTAAACTTTCTGGGAGTGTGTTTATTTGTAATAGTACTTAACGGAAAACTTAGAAAAAGACAAAAATGTTCTCGATATTGTCAAAATCATATTTTTACTGTAAAATCATAATATTTATACAATTATTTCGTCATTTAGACAAAATCTGCAAGTACAAATTAATACACTGAAAATCTTACTACATTTGGGATAAAAAAGACATCATTAGGCATCGTGTAGCTAGTTAAGTTTTAAAAAGTACATTCAAATCTAAAACGCAAGTCTGTACAGCAATTCATATGGTCACAAAATAAGGTACTCCATTCTAAATTTTAACATTACCATCATCACCAGCTCCATACACCTTTAAAAATACTACGGGCAGGACGCAGGACTTTTAGAAGGTAAAAAGATTTTGTAAAATGTCAGAACTGCGGCATAGAGAGATGGTTTTCGAACAATTTTCCAAGTTTCGGGCAAGTATTTCTTTTGATTATTATACTACATTTTTAAAATAAATAATAATGATTTCGATTACTTTGGAATGAATCTTACATATTAAAAGTATCATTAATTATAATTTAATGGGTTTTCTTAGAAATCAACCAATTGATGCTACCAGTAGTGCAGCCAGGAAGTTTTCATGAGTAGTGGGTCAATAACGGCAACAGCCTTTTAAATTGATTGATTTTCACTCGTCCAACCTTACATAGACATCTACGAATTCTAAGATGTATCAAAATGTATTTATATAAGAACTTTCTCGTGAAATTGGTTGGACACGTCTTGCAAAGCTTTACCTCCGTCCCTAGTTAAATATATCCAGGTTCCTGGAGACGACCCCTCTTAACCCCTTCCAGCATACCCCACTAAACTGAACATAAAGTTTTGGCATGCACTGCACAGCGTGGTCCAAATTTGATAGGATTACATGGGTATCTAGCTTAGTATTCAAGCTGGAGAAACGGTTAAATTACCAAAAATATGCAGTTTTTGAGGAAAAAATATTTTATCATTTTCGGTTTTTAAGTTATTGAATAAAAAGTGTTTTTTTGTCACATTAATAATGTGTCATATTTCCGTTACTGTTATAAATGTCGACAAAAATTATGAAGATTATTTTTAGACATTTTTATGTAGGTACAATTGAATGGTACTAAAAAAAATATTTACGCTCGCCGTTAAAAAGTTGTGACACAAACTTTCCTTTTTCTGAATGGAAGCTATAGTTTGCTATGACCAATTTAAATTCCTCATCTTTTCTCATTCCAAATATATCAGGGTGGATGTATTTATTTTCAGTAATACGCAAGTTACGAAGTTTTTTAAATTGTTGTTGTAATAAACATTATAAATATTTGAACATAAGATAAACAACAATATACTACATAACTGCTGATTCTGACTATATTGTTGTTATCTTATGTTTAAATATTTATAAAGTTTATCACAACAACAATTTAAAAAATCTTCGTATATTCCAACACTTTTACACCTTTTTTTTGTTTTCACAGCCTGCCGTTTTCCTTAAAAAAAAAACTAAAAAACCTTTGTTATATGCGTATTAATAAAAATACCTATATCAACCCTTATTATATTTGGAATGAGAACAAAATGAAAAACTTAAATCGGCCATAGCCAACTATAGCTTCTATTTAAAATAAAGTAAGTTTGTGTCATAACTTTTGAACGGCGAGCGTAAAAACTTTTTTTTTAGTATCATCGCAATTTACATAAAAATATTGTCCATAAAAGTTTTTGATATTTACAACAATAACTGAGATATGACAAATTATATGTAAGACCAAAACTACTTTTTTTTTAATTTCTCAAAACGCAGTAATGCTAAAACAATTATGATGGAAACAGTTCTGTGTTGGTCTTAAAAAACTGCACATTTTTGGTAGTTTTGCCGTTTATCTTAAATATTAAGAGAGATACCCATGTAATCCCATCGAATTTCGACCACACTGTACAGTCTACATTATTAAAAAGTCTATTACTGTACAATTTAAAAAAATAGTTATTTATGTATCAAGGCCAAAAAGTGTAACTTTTTCGGCCGCGTCTGGTTTGCTGGCCGAGACGTAGTCGAGGCCAGCAAACAGGCAAGGTCGAAAAAGTACGTTTTGGCCGTGGTGCATATTACATTTTTTGTGCGATCGAATTAAAAACAATTTAAATGTTTAGTAATTTTCAAAATTATAGGTTAGAAACTACGTGACATTCTGTCACTGACAGATGACGACGTATGTACTGCATTACCGGCCCTCTCCTTAGCAACGGCTGTAAAAGTTACTTTTTCGGCCGTTGCTAAGGGTAACGGCCTGAAAAGTAACTTTTACGACCGTTGCAAAGGATAGGGCCGGTAATGCAGTACTTTATGGTTACTAACGCGTCCGTCAAACAGTACGATCGCACAAAAAATATATTATAAGCAACGTTATCACAAACAATTGTAGCTAGTTTGGTTTTTATTAAACTAATAGTTCAAGTAATCTGGAATAACAGACGAATGTCAATACACGTTAAATTCGAGTTAAGAAAGAAACGTGTTATTTACATGTACTAAAAAAATTTCTGAAACTTTATTTTTTTAGTATTTCTGTTAATGTGACGTTGCAGCGGGTATGATGAATCCACACGAGGCTTAAAAGTGCACACTATTGTTATTTAGTTGCGGTTAAATTTATGATTTACCGATAATTTATTTAATTATCGCTAATTCGCTTATGTATTTATCATTCCTTTGTGATAAATATTGTTTTTAACGCTGTAACAAAGTATAACAAATCGTTTAATATGTCCTGTAATTAATAGGGGTAAAATTATTTTTGCTTACGACGTCAAATTAGCTTGTATTATTTGTTTACAGCTGTTTGCAATAATTATTTCTATTATCGCATCGTGTATTATGGGAAAGTCCGTTAAAATCGTCGTTTTTCATTAATATTTTCATGGTAATTTATATTCTGCAGTAACTGCACAATTTATTCAAAGCAAGAACTACTTGTTTATAACTGACGATATAATAAAGTACATTTTAAGCTACACAATAACTAAAACTTTACTTAACTTAATAAGCGGTGTTAAGCGTAAATTTTTTTAGGAATGTTAGGAAGTTTACAAAATTGTTAGTAGGTACTTGTGGTTGGTGATAGGTATCCGGAAGATTCACCGAAAACCAATTCACCGAAAGCAATTCACCGAAAGCAATTCACCGAATATCAATTCACCGAATAAGCAATTCACCGAATAAGCAATTCACCGAATCATCGAAAAATAAATGGATATAAATTACATGAAATATGTTAATCAAAGATTAGAAAGTAAAATATTGTGACTGACCTATTTTGTACATTGGTTGCACTTTTTGGGGTTACTTATTACTCATATTTTTATTGTTTTTAATTATGGTTTTATAAGGTGATTGGACCCTCAAACGTTGTTTTACGTATTTATATCCACAGGTCTAGAACAATTATTACACAGTAAGAAACAAATAAAACAATGAGAAAGTAATATATGTATTAAAAAATATTGATATAAATACGTAACACACCGTTTGAGGGTCCAACCACCTTATAAAGCCATAATTAAAAACAATAAACATATGAGTAATAAGTACTTAACCCCAAAAAGTGCAACCAATGTACAAAATAGGATGGTCAGTCACAATCACAATATATTACTTTCTGATCTTTGATTTACATATTTTATGTAATTTATATCCATTTATTTTTCGATGATTCGGTGAATTGCTTATTCGGTGAATTGCTTATTCGGTGAATTGATATTCGGTGAATTGCTTTCGGTGAATTGCTTTCGGTGAATTGCTTTCGGTGAATTTCTTTCGGTGAATTGGTTTTCGGTGAATCTTCCTAGACCCTTGGTGATATACATGTTAAAGCAAATAAACATAAGAACTTCTGTAAAATTGTGTGGAAAATTGAATTCGTTGTAGAAAATTAAACCAAATAAACAAATTAGTACTCGCGGAACAATCGTACACAACAAAATATTTAACAGATTTAGATTACGAAAACTGGTAAAGAAAGAAAACTATAACAAAAGAACTACTACGGAGTCTATAGTAATTTGTAGAGACAAAAACCTTGTTTCAATAAAGAGCTACATGTATGAAAAAAAAATTATAAGATTGCTAATGACAAAGACAAAAGAGTTTTAAAAATGCTCTAGCATATCTACACGAGAATCTTCACAAATAAGATAAGGGCTTGTAGTGTTGGTTACCGGGTTAGAACCGCGTCGAAGGTTTCTTCTGGATGGCCGACGCGACGTTTCATTCTCCTTTATTGGAGACATCTTTAGTTGCTGTTAAACCATTTAACGAACAACCCTGAAGATGTCCCCATTAAAAGACGACGAAACGTCGGTCATCAAGAAGAACCATTCGATACGGTTCCAACCCGGAAACCATCACTACACTTTGAACGTAGGCCCACAACCGATTGCTGAAAGGAGCTTCTACACTCGACGGAATTGAGCAGGTTATAAAATTGACAATATGTAACCAATACCTCCGGTAACATAAAAAGCATTTGATTTATAAAGGCAAATAAAAACAACTGTCATTAGGAAAACGATGTACAGGAAACCTCTATAACCACACATCTAACACTTAATTACTGGACTTAAGAAAGAGTCGTCTGAAGAAATCGGTTCACACGAACTGTTAAAGTTCTAATAACCTCATTACTGTAATAACCAGTATGACACTGTCTTAATCCTCCACTCTAACTGCGTATTGAACAAACCGCCCCGAGTCGATTTTTCTCTATAACTCGGTTTTTAAAAGCTCCCCTTGAAAGTCGAGTACGAGAGGTTCCACCTGTTCAACTTTTGTTGGGGCTATTTTTAAAAACAAACAAGTGGACATGATCCCTGGGAAATTATCTTACGGTGTAACAAAAATGTACCGATTTGAAACAACATCAAAGGCAGACTAACAAGGGAGAGTCACGATAAGGCTGTTTTTATTGCATCAGGAACTTTAAAACTAAATGTTTTGCAGAGTTATACGTGCCACTGGCCATTTCCTTCGGAAAAATAGGGGAAAACTGAAAAGTTGTATAATAAAAGTAATTTTTGCGATCGCGTTGACCATGAAACCGTCAGAGATAATAGTTATTTATATATCAAGGCCAAAAAGTACGTTTTGGCCGAGGTGCATATTACATTTTTTGTGCGATCGAATTAAAAACAATTTAAATTTTTAGTAATTTTCAAAATTATAGGTTAGAAACTACGCGACACTCTGTCACTGACAGACGACGGCGTATGTACTGCATTACCGGCCCTCTCCTTAGCAACGGCCGTAAAAGTTACTTTTTCGGCCGTTGCTAAGGGTAACGGCCTGAAAAGTAACTTTTACGGCCGTTGCTAAGGATAGGGCCGGTAATGCAGTACTTTATGGTTGCTAACGCGTCCGTCAAACAGCTGTTTCTAGTACGATCGCACAAAAATTCTTTTATCTACCAATTCGCGCATCCTTTGCAAGTAAAACGGTGCAAAGTTTTTGAAAAATCTTAAACGGTTCTAGAGAAAAACGCGAAAAACGAGGCCCTTGTAAAAACGGTTTCCCCTATGTTAAACGCCTATGCAAATTGCATAGATTTAGTTATAACAGAACAGATATAGGTAGATAGGTACCAAAACTTCTCAAATCATATCGATTTTGCAGGGGTTTCGTATTTTACGTTTTTCTTGGTAACTGCTTAGAATTTTTTAAAAAACTTACACCAGTTTACTTGCAAAGGATGCGCGAATTAGTAAATAGAAGAATTTCGATTTTATCTCTAACGGATTCATGGCCAACACGATCGAAACAATTACTTTTATTATTCAACTCTTCAGTTTATCCCCAATTTTTCCGAAGGAAGTGGCCAGTGGCACCTATAACTCTGCATAACATTAAGTTTTGATGTTCTTTATGTAATAAACACAGTTCTGATCAAATCTTATAACATATCGTGACCTTTCCTGGTAAGCAAGCACTCTTAGCCCATTTACATCTAAAAACCAAAAATTTTCATCGACAAGTTTTTGAAAAAAACGTTTAACTTTGAAACTTACAATTTAAAAAAATTACTATTTCGATAGCAATTTGTCAAAAAAGAAGCCATCTAACGCGGCAAACAAAACATATGATGCATGAAATAACACCCAATGTGACCCGGTTCTGGCAGTGATAATCTATATTTGTCGCAGAAAGCTTTGTAAACTCAGTTACAGTCTGTCAAATTATAAGCAAAATCTGTTGCTGTCTGAATGAAATTGAAAGGCCAAATACGTGTGTGTAATATATATTAGTATCGACACGAAAAATATACTGATGAGTTTATTTTTTTGAGTTAAAACTGTTTTAACCATGTAAAAACCCCTTTCGATAAATGAAACCTTGCAAAGAATGTTGTTAATGTGTATGACTTGAATTTAAATACACAAATACGATTCGCTAATGTTTGTAAAATAAATAAGAAGGCCTAAACACTAAATTTGTGCAATTATCACTCAAATTGTGAATATTTTTAACCTTCAGGTATAATTTGTTAAACGTAGTAGGTATATTTACGTATTTTGCTAGTTTTCATACTGGAATTGTTTACTTAGTACTGATATCTGTAGATAAATATTGCTTTATTTTGCACAAGGAAACAAACAACTTTTGTTGAACTAGTTTAAAATTTAAGTTGGTAGGTATCATGAGATAGGAGTATTTTTAATAACAAATTTTATTTGGGAGTTAGCAAATCGTCTTAAAAATATTATTTGATGAACTAATTTGGTTTTGATCACAAGTTAGTATAGAAATAGACTCACATGTAGGTAATATTAAGTAATACAAAATTTTCTCTATTTCAAGATTACATAAAAAAGCAAATAAAAGTATTTTGGTTTAGTACAATTTTTATTTTTTGAAAAGGGTGAAAAATACAAAAAATTAATGCTTTTATTAAATATTTCAGAACAAGGAATTAGGGACGTAGTTATGGTTTTATATTTTCAAATTAACTGGTTTAAAGAAAAACGATGTACATTGCTGCAAAAAAAAAAACATTTAAGTACTAGAAATGCGATTTGTTACAAGGACCTGTAACTATATTTAAATATTATAATAAACACAGTATTACCACAAGCCATTTGGTGTAACGATACATTGATCGTTGAGAAATTTTGGCTAAACATTGCGGAACATATAAACCACTTGTTTTTTAACAAGCAAGTTTGGTAATCGGCAATGCACTATTTTTATTGTTACTCATAGATAAGGTAGAGAGATTATTTAAAGTGAGAAACTGCCATATAATTGTTTCTATTGCACTTAATTGCAGATTAATTTTCAGTGTCACAGATTGCCTGATAAGGGTATTAATATTGACCCAAATGATTAAACAAATATTATTTCAATGACTTACTAAGAAATAAATCTGTTATAAAATACCTACTTACAGTAAAATTTAAATCCAGATCGCGTTGATTGATAATAGGTATTTGCCTTATCGCCATAGTTGAAGGTCTGAATACATTTTATTTATAAAGTATAATATAGCATGCTAAAGTAATATCAAGACTTATTTATGCAAGCTAAAAATATTTAAAGAATTTTGAAATTAGTTGGAAAATTTCTAGGCTTGATTTGTGTTTATCGCTTTTGCCTTTATCTAAGTTAAAAAATTAAAATAACGATGCTTTTCTAATTTTTTTTTATATTTTAATCACAAAACTTTTTGAATAACTTACCTAATACAAAGATACTAACTGTTTGTTGGAGTCTTAAGTTAATTTTAATTTTAAATATGCGTTGCAACACTGACCAAGAAGTCATTTTACATACGTGAAATGTTTTTAGTTGTACTAAATTACAACTCAAACAACTCATATTAGGACAGAATAGGTAAAAAAAATAGTTATTGGACCTTTATTAATTTAAAATATTTTAGGCAAAGTTTGTCGTAGTGCAAAAACAAAGCAAAAATGTGCGTTCAACAGCAAACAATGAAAATACTGAACACTGATCTATTGTTCTATTTTAATTAGTTTTCATACACAAACATTCTACAGCGACAAATATAAAATATTTTTTTTTAATAATTCGCTATGAATAAAGCAATTCCATTAATGTTTGAAAAATTACCCTGTTTTTGTTATTCGTTGAAATACCATAATATAATTAAATTTTACGTGGAAAACAAAACATTTTGTTAAATTAATATTGACATTAGCACACGTTGGTTATGATAATTAAATTGATGAGATTTGAATCGATATTCAAGCCGCCTAAGTTTCGTGTTATTCTCTTGCAATTATTCCTGAACTTGCACTTTCGCCTTTGAGCAATTATTTCCCACACTTAACGCAAAAATTAATTTTTAGCCCTTTAAAAATGTAAATAAATATGGTAAATTATGCCACAGAGGTTTTACGTTAAACTCTTTCAGGAGACGTTGTATTTAACATTAATCCAATGCAACTACAAGGTGCTGACTGTAAATCTATTTTGGAATATGACAGAAACGTCTACATCGTAATGATCAACTTAATTTTGATATTGTTAGGCAATTTTTTAATAAGTTGTCGATTTTAAAATTTTTTGTTTGGAATTCACCCAAACCATTAACAGAAATCAAAACTTCACGAATAAAAAACTTCACGAGTCAACAAAATTGTTTTTTTTTAAGTGCCTTGATCCAAAATCAGCGCTTTAAAATAACATAGTTTTGCTAAAATAATGTCTAATATTGTGAAACACGTAATAATTTTTCAAAGTAAAATAACAGAAGTTTAAGAAATCTGTTAAGTTGTCAGTAATAAATATTTGTGATAAACATTGCACACTCTCAAAAAATTAAACTTGAAAAGTTCTTACGACATCGCAAAACATTACAGTATGGTAACCGACAGTACGCATAGGTACAATTAGTTTTTAATAGTTCATTTTATAAAATAAAATTTTACTGCAATGCAAAAAAAACTTATCAAGGTTTGAAAACATGTGAAAAGCATGTAGATTTATTTGATCTGTTTAAATGTATCCAAAATCGGAAAAACATTAAAAATACTTATTGATAAAGCAGGATTTTATAAAAACCGTTTTTCTTAGACTACACTCTATGTAAATAAAAAATATTTTTAAACACGATAGTGCTGTCGTTATCGACAAAAAATATTAGCATTTTTTATGAGCTCGTTACAATACCTATCACCTAATTTTACTAACCTTGGCACTGGCCTCCCTGCCATGTAATAATTCACCAAGCGAGGGCCTCTTCAATGCTCTTCTTGAATTACGATAATTTTCTAGACGTGGGAGAGCTTCCCTAGTGAGCTGTGCCAAAGATCTCTTCCTATGAGCAGGATTTTCATACAAGCAAGTTACTGATGTGTTGATAAGCTCTCCGACCGTGTCTTGACCCGATGTCGACCCCAAATTTCCATTTTCATGCATTTGCATAGCTTCATTGTCTTTACCTATACGATTAACTGAAAACCGACCCTCCATTGTTACGCTTTGATGTTGTTTTATTCACACCCGCACTTTATGGATGTCTAGTCATCTTAAAAACACTACAAGGTATTTAAATTTTGGCACGTACACGTTTTCAAGCAAACTAATTGTTAAAACATAAAATTCATTAAAAATAATCGATTAAGGGATCAGGATAGAAACAAATAAGCGCTACGACTGTTTTGTTTTAACTAAGTATAAAATTCATAGACAGTTGTAATAACGACTAAAGAATTTTCACTTACTTTTAATACGTATAGTTTCTAAGTACAGAAAATTGATAGCATGTTGCTTGAATAATGCGAATATTTATATCGTGTTGTAACAGTAAGTGCAACAGGTTCTTATAATACTCTCGGAGGCTTTCAGCCTTTTAGCCGTCGATACTGACATTGAATGAAGTGTCGGTTCGGCGTTTCGCTTTAAATATACAACGATGGACTCGTCGAGCGCTATTCGCATGCCTGGTCTACAAAATTCCTCCTATTGTCCATACAACAGGTCAAACAATTTAATTAATACCTTTGCAACCTGCAGAGATATTAATTAGTTTTATCAAATTAATAAACCTGGATTATCCGGGAAGCAGTGTTTTGTTCTGATTTATGTTACAAAGGCTGGAATTATATTTGGGTCAATAAAATGTGTTATGTTCGGTAGACTTTTACGTACGATAATGACCTACAATTAAATAATATCTATACAGCATTCCATATATTTTACAGTTTTTTCTGCATGTTCTACTTTAGATATCCTAGAAAATGTCATAACTAAATTAACCTAGAGTTAAATCAAATTTTAAAGCTATTCAGCAACGGTTTTGGAACTTGCCATTTTTTGTAGCTTATAACTTACAAGTAATACTAATTTATAAATCCTAATGTACGTATATAAAAATATATGTCCAAATGTGTTAAATTTGCATTTGAAAAAGTAGGTAAATGCTACAAAAAAATTTAATTTAGTGTCCCAAATAAAAAATAGTCTAAGATAGGCAATAACTGAGACAAAAACATTAATAAAACATGTGTATTACTTACGAACGAATATTGAATTTATTAAAGTTTGTTTGATGCAAGTGGCTCATACAGGGTGGTGCTTTTTTCGATGCTCACCATTGCTATCTTGGAAACGGTAAGAGATACAAGGTCGGTTAAATTAGAGAAAAGTTGCACATTTTTGTAACGATTAAGAATCTGAAAAAAATTCTTCATATTTTGATTCGTTTTTGATTTATTACAAAATAACTAAAAAATGTGATTTTAGAAAAATATTACTCCTATTATCTTCCCTACGCTATTTCATTTAAAGTTGGTAACTTTATGTTTTTGACCGTTCTGGCTTTGATGACGTCAACAGAAATTTTCTAAGCCTTCTAGATTTCAAGTTGCGATAGTCAACTTTTTTATTTCTTATAGCCGCCATATTGGATTTTTACACCATCAGATAGATTGGTAACCAACATCTTTTCTCTTTCAAAAAACTTCTTGAAATTTGAAAATTTGTATAAATAATCTATAAAATCGTGAATGTTCTGAAAAACAATTGAAACTATGATATAAATAAAAGTGACACAACATTTTATAATAAAATAACAAAATGACAATAAATTTAAAAACCAGATAAATAATTATTTAAATTTATTGTTTAATGTGCGCGCCGTTATGTATGATGTAGTGGTTAGTCCTCAAATTAATTTCGTCCACTGCCTTTAGGATAGTTTGTCTCGAAATAGAGTCGAAAGCATTTTTGATTTTACAACCAAGAAGTTCAATATTTTCCGTTAAGGTTGCATAAACAACATCAATGTAAAAGTAATCCATCGGTGTTAAACATAACGATCGCGGAGGCCAATGAACAGGACCAAACGTACCAAGTCATGAATTTTGAAAGCGTACATCTAAATTAATATCCTTTTAGAATGCGGGCGTTGTGAGGACCAGCTCCTTCTTGCTGAAATTACTGATGATTTTGATTGTCAATAATGGCAATTCGCCTAACATATCTTCTAAATATGTTTCCAACAATCTTAATTTCGTAATCATTAGACCAATAAAATGTTCTGTAGCTTTTATTTATATCATAGTTTCAATTGTTTTTCAGAATATTCTCGATTTTATGAATTATTTACACAAATTTTAAAATTTCGACAAGTTTTTTGAAAGAAAAAAGGTATGTTGGTTACCAATCTGAAAAGATAATTTTTTTGTCTGTCTGATGGTGTAAAAATCCAATATGGCGGCCATGAGAAATAAAAAAGTTGACTATCACAACTTGAAATCTAGAAGGCTTAAAAAATTTCTGTTGACATCATCAAACCCAGGACGGCCAAAAACATAAAGTTACCAACTTTAAATAAAATAGCGTCAATGGTAGGGAAGATAATAATATTTTTCTAAAATCACATTTTTCAGTTTTTTTGTAATAAATCAAAAACGAATCAAAATATCCAGGATTTCTTTTCAGATTCTTAATCGCCATAAAAATGTGCAACTTTTCTCTAATTTAACCGACCTTGTATCTCTTACCGTTTCCAAGATAGCAATGGTGAGCATCGAAAAAAGCACTACCCTGTATAGTGTCTTTTATGAAATTATTAATGTATTCATATGCCTACAGTATTTTTCAATATTTTTTTTTAAGGAATAGGAATGTTAAGTTAAGAAAAGCAAAACCCCTTAGGAGAAAACAAATCCAGTCAAACATAAAACAGTCGTTTTTCGAATCAATCAAAATCGAATGAATCATATTTAAAAAAAAACATTCTTATTTAATATATTCCAAGTAGTACTTTATTGTTGTAAAAACTTACATCCATACTTTTTAAGATGCTTTTAAATATTTTTAAGTTACTAAAACAAGTTTTTCGGTCTACCTGTGTGGTAATAATTAATAAATATAATTGATTGACATAAGAGTCAAAATGTCAAACATTTTAAAATATGCTTTTAATCTCAAAAAATATAGAATTTGTTCGAATCAATTGATTTTAAATTTCTATTCACTTTTGAAATTACACTATTGTGTAAATAAAAATACGAAGTCATTGTTTGTTTAATTTTGAAGATCTTTATGGAGACTATACATCTTTAATTAAGATTTTATCAGAGATTTTATCAAACATCTGCATTAAGTGTCAATCATTTGTCGCATGTATTTTTTTAGATTTCAAAGAAGGTGATTGTGATCTGATAGGCACATTAAAGAAAGTTTTGAGGGGAGTTTTATTTAAAAAATGTTTTTACTTTCACCTAAAGTTGTTGAAAACTCAGTTTTTATTAAAGTCATATTTTAAATCCACTGGAAAGTTATTAGGGTAAATTCAAACCAGGGCAGTAGATGCTGACCCAATGTCTACATTTTGCAAAAAGTTTCATTGGCGATTCAAATGTGATGAAATAATTTTCGAAACTCTTGACAAGTATTTCTGTCTTTTTCAATATTCTCTTTCGGTTGATACGATTAGCAACGAAAAGCCTAGGAGTGAAAGACATAAAAAACAAAATGATGATATTAATATAATAATATACAGTGATGCGCAAAAGTATTGAATTACGATGACAGTTAATTTCCACCTTTCTTAGATCGTAAGGTGGACTCATTTAGATCTATAAGGATCAGACCAGTTTCAGTTGGAACAAAATTTCATTTTTAATCGACCATTAATTTATTTTTTAAGCGTTAAGTTGTGAATGGTAGTTAATAATGCTGGTTAACTAACCTTAATCGATTATCACGTTAATTAAAGCAAGATCTACCATCTCAGTTTTTACCCAATAACCAACTGTGAATACCAATAAAATAAAAATTTTCTTCTTCTTCTTCTTCCTTCTTGACTATAGGCGATTCGCCTGTTTATTCTTCGTCCACTTGCCTATTGCTCTACGTTGAGGTTGTCGCTCCATCTTTTCCTAGGGCGTCCAACGCTCCTGCGTCCCAGTGGAGACTTATCGCGGGCGATTTTTACTATTCTCCCGTCGTCCATTCTATTAATATGTTCATTCCATTCTTTTCTTCTGTCTGTTACCCAGTTATTAATATCGTCTACTTTGCACGTTTTTCTTATTTCTTCATTTCTCTCCCTGTGTAGAAGTGTTTTACCCGTAATTCTGCGCAATACTTTCATTTCTGTTGTTTCTAGTTGTCTTTTAGTTTTTGACGTTTCTGGCCTGGTCTCCGCTGTATATGTCATGATAGGTCTAATTGTTGCTTTGTAGATTCTAGACTTGGCCTCAATTCCCAAGTTTTTGTTGCACCATATTGTATTATTTAGACATCCTGCTATCCTTGTTGCTTTAGTTGTTTGTTCCCTTACCTCTGCTTCCACATCGCCAAAGCCCGAAAGTTCTATCCCGAGATATTTGAATTTCATTTGCTGTTGGATAACCTCTCCATCGACTTCTAGTTTGCACCTCAAGGGTGTTTTTGAAGTTGTCATGCATTTTGTTTTTGTGGAAGATATTGTCATGTTAAGTGATTTAGCTGTACAGTTGAACGAGTGTAAGAGTCTTTGTAAGTCGTCTTCACTCTCTGCAACGAGTGCAGCATCGTCGGCATAGCATACAATTTTTACCTCTCTATCTCCCATTTTGTATCCTCTCAATGATCGGACCTTCTGTATAATTTCGTCCATTATGATGTTGAAGAGAAGTGGACTTAATGACTCCCCCTGGCGGATACCGCTACCAACTGGTATTGGTTCGGTAAGTCCTTCATCTAATTTTGCCTGTATTTGGTTTGCTGCATACATGTTCTCTATAGTCTTAATTATATTGTATGGGATTTGTCTATTATAAAGTATGTGTAGAACATCTTTTAGTTGGACTCAGTCAAACGCTTTGGTCAAGTCAATAAAGCACATATAGGCTGGCTTGTTGTATTCAATTGACTTTTCTGTTATTTGTCTTATGACAAAGACGGCATCCGTGCAGGATCTTCCTGATCTAAATCCTTGTTGTTCATCTGCCAGCGAAGTGAAACTGTTAATTTTGTTCGTTAAGACTTTTGTTGTTAGCTTTAATGTTGTGCTCAGCAGATTTATACCTCTGTAGTTCGAGGGTACTTTCTTATCTCCTTTTTTAAACATAAGAATGGTGGTGCTGGTTCGCCATTCATCTGGGATTCTGTGTCGATATAGTATCTTCTGAATTAGAGTTGTTAATTCTTGTGTTAGTTCTCGTCCGCCGTATTTAAGTAGTTCGTTTGGTATTCCGTCTTGTCCAGCGCTCTTCCTGTTTTTTAACTTCTGCAGAGCTAGTTGTACGTCGGATTTACAAATTTGGGCGTTTTCATTAATAGCTATTTCTGGTGTGTTTAGTTCCTCTTCTTCGTTTTGTGCTCTGTATAGATCCGTTAGATAGTTGACCCAATCCTCTTTTTTTATGTGGTTTATTTCAATCAACTCGTTAACCTCTCTCCTCTGTGATCTGATGAGCCGCCAAATCTGCTTTTGAAGTCCATAAAAGTCCTTTTCCAAGCGTTTTGAGAAGATTTCCCAGTATTGATTTTTGGTCTGTCTTACTAATTCATTGGTTTCATTCCTGATCCGTCGATACTTGTTGTATGATTGTGGCGTACCTAGCGTTCGATATGTGAGGTAAGCTTGTTTCTTCTCCTTGCATTTCTCCTTGACTTCTGGACAAAACCATGGTGTTTTATTTGTGTTTATGTGGTTCTTTTTTACGGTTCTAGTTCCCAGTGCCTCATGTGCAGCAGTTTTAATGTTGTTTTTTATTTTTTCCCACGCTAGATTGACGTCATCCCTGTCTGTGATTGAGTTTACCTTGATTTTTTCTTGTAGTCTTCTATCATAGAGTTCTTTTATTGTTGAGTCCCATAATGACTCTACATTGATTTTATGTTCTTGTATCGTAGATCTTGATTTTTTTGGTGGCTTAAAGTTCATTCTTATTCTTCCAAGTAGAAGACTATGGTCGCTCCCTATGTCTGCTGAATTTAGCGTTCTAACCTCCAGTATTTAAAGCGGGTGAAAGTGTCTATTAGTGACAATATAATCAATTGTTGATTTATGGCCCCTGGTGTTTGCGAATGTGTACTTATATTGATTTTTGAGGTCAAAAAAGGTGTTGTTGATACGCAATTCGTTATAGGCACACAGATTTATCATCATTTCTCCATTATCGTTAAGCACATTTTCGTTAAATCTTTGTTTAACTCCTGGCACTATTTCAGTTCCGATACGGGCGTTAAAGTCTCCAAGAATGATGATCGGTTGATCGTTTGGTAATGAGTCCATTGCGGATTGAAGTTGGTCAAAAAAAAATTCTCTTTGATGTTGCGGTTTATTATCTTCAGGTGCATAGATTGACAATATGTTTATTCTTTGATCTTCTGATTTCATTCTAACAACTAGTATTCGTGAGGATATGTATTTACATTCCTGTATGCAGTTTTGGTATTTCTTATGGATTGCCAAGGCAACTCCTTCTTTTGCCCTTTCATGCTTCTCTACTCCGCTATAGATTACTATGTATTCTGCATACATTCTTTGGCCTCTCCCTTTCTTTTTGGTTTCTTGTAGTGCGCAGACATCGATTTTGTTCTCCGTTAGTTCTTTTATTATTTCTTGGTCTTTATTGTTAAATGATTTTACGTTCCAAGTAGCAAAGCGCAATAGATTTCTCTTTTTCCATCTCGCTATCCGTTTTCTCGCGTGGGTCGTCATAGGTATATCAGTCCTGGTCCGAGGCAAGTTTCCGGTTCTGTGAGCATATTTAACCTTTTTACCTCAGGTAGGGAGCTAACCTGACCTAAGAACCTTCCTCCTTTATCCGGGCTTAGGACCGGCAACATAACCGCTGAGCTACTCAATCCACCCAACGATCATGCAGGCGGAGTTCCAATAAATAATTTATAGTCAAAATGTGTGCAATTAAGGAAAAGCAGTAACTTGCAATATGTTATTCGGTGATAAATAACGTTTTAATTAGTAAGATTTGGAGTTTAGGTTAAGTTTTCTTTCAAACTATATTATTTTGTATTTCTAACGGTTTCTGAGATACTTATGTACTTCATTTTAAACTGGACACCCTGTATTTTTAAAATACTATACAGTATGTTTTTTACGCTTGGTCAAACATGTAACATTTTAAACTCAGTTTTCTTAAATACAATGTCGTATATCTTTTTACGTAATCTTGAAAAAAAAATTATTGTCTTTTGTAAACATTGACTATGTCTTATACCTAAAACTGATATTTTTCGAGATATTGCGATTTTATTGTAAATTATTAGGGCAACGTAATATTTTTGTGGTGTAGGCTATGAACGTAGACGACTATAATTTTGGAATAAGTGAAAAATAAAAACAAGAGAGTTATAATTTTATCTTTTTCTTACTGCAAATTAAGATGGCTGGAACATATACTACGTGTGCCAGAAATGGCATAAAAAACGAATGTTAAGAGAAGAAAAAGTACCTAAAGGATGATCAAGATCAAAATAGAAAATCGAAGTGGGACTACAACAAAAAGGATCAGACGGAAAGATGTGCCGCAATTAACCGATAGACATTGTGAAACATAATCAAGAAGTAGGAAAACTTCTCGACACGACACGAAAGGTACAAGAAGACCCGATTAGGAAGAGAATAACACTTTCTGTTCAATTAAACGATTTTTATATTCGGCTATTCAAAATAACCACTTCTTGGTTTCTTTGATTTATTTTTATAGCAATAGAATCTATTTTCGTAAATAAAATAGTTTTATTATTCCTGTCCCGACCCTTATTTATTCGCAGAAGAAGTTTGGAATTAAAAAAGCTCTAAGCGAACCATACTGACTATCTGCGTTGGTTAAATTGTGCCGAACCGAAACTGAAGTGAGGTTCATAGCAGTTTACAAATCTGATTTAAAATCGTCGATTTTTCAAAAATTGAGACTTCATAAACATTTCAATAAAATTCAATTCTTTGTCCCTTGATTTTGTTTTTAGGACAGAATATACAGGGTGTCCCAGATTACATTTCCAGCATGGGGATCTCGCTTATTATAAGAGATACAGGTTTATTTAAATTAGATGAATCATTCCTTGGTATGAGAGGAGCCACAATCAATTTTAAAAAATACAAAATTCCTCGTGCTTCAGATGTTATAGCAAAAAATATGAAAATGTCCAATTTCTTTTTTCTCTCATAACTGTTTTGTCTTAATCATTAGAACAATTTTATTTGTACTTTCTTGAGGTACTTTTTAATGCTGAATGTAACTGTTATTTTGGATTATTTTTAACACCTACCATTTTCGAGATATTACCCCCAACTTCATTTTTTCTTATGGGCCGAGAAGTTGGCTATGGGATAGTTAAATGTACTTTTTTTTTCTTTTTAAAATGAGATATTACTTGCTACATCTATTTTTGAAATAAGTCACAAAATGAAGAAAAATCGTATTTTACCCATCCCTTATCAAGGTATCTATGAAAATAAAAACAAAAAACAGCTAATTAAATGTCAAGTGACAGTTACCATTTGTCTGCGGTATCATTTATTAGAATTGTTTAGTATTGTTGTGTAATTCGATAGTCTTTGTGGTAATTGTTATAATGATGCTACATTTTTAAAAAAACGAAAAATTTGACATGTTGAGATGCTACATTCTTTGCCATAAAAACTGTGTAGAAGCTGAGCGAATATACTTAGAGCTATATCCCGAGAAAAAGCAACGAAGGATGCGTAATTACAAAAATTTGGAAATAAATTTAAAAGAATATGTTTTTTCGACAAACCAACCAAAAATCCAAAACAAATCAATAATTAATTAGAATTATTTATTTTACACAGTTTCTTTTGCAAATAATGTAGCAATTCAACATATAAAATTTTTAATTAGTTGTAAATGTGCCCATAATTATATAATAACAAATTTGCTAAAAAGACTATCGAATTACACAACAATCCTAAACAATTCTAATAAATGATACCGCAGACAAATGGTAACTCTCATTTGACATTTAATTAGTTGTATATTGTTTTTATTTTCATAGATAGCTTGATAAGTGATGGGTAAAATACGATTTTTCTTGATTTTGTGACTTATTTATAAAAATAAATGTAGCAAGTAATATCTCATTTTAAAGAGAAAAAAAAACACATTCAACTATTTCATAGCCAACTTCGCGGCGCATGAGAAAAATTGAAGTTAGGGGTAATATCTCAAAAATAGTAGGTGTTAAAAATAATCTAAAATAACAGTTACATTCAGCATTAAAAAGTACCTCAAGAAAGTACAAATAAAATTGTTCTAATGATTAAGACAAAAAAGTTATGAGAGAAAAAAGAAATTGGACATTTTCATATTTTTTACTACAACATCTGAAGCACGAGAAATTTTGTACTTTTAAAAATTGATTGTGGCTCCTCTCATCCTTAGGAATAATTAATCTAATTTAAACAAACCTGTATCTCTTATAATAAGCGAGATCCCCATGCTGGAAATGTAATCTGGGACACCCTGTATTGCGATTTGCGATTGGATACTGATGTCTAGATATTTATGTTATCACACAGTATGGTGTTGATAAATATTCACTTAGCACGTGTTTCACGTAGACAATTACCAGTCTGGGTCGATTAACTTGCTCCCCTTCTCCCAAATAGTATTTTGTTATTTAAATAACTGCATTTAGCCGGCTGCTAAAGAAATTCTATGTAAACAAATAGAACAAAAGCTTAAAAAAATTGTTACGTTGTGGAAAACCAACTTACTGCGTTTCATAATATTGCAGCTTTGTTGTAATACTCGTCTTTTAAAAACGTCACTGTTATTGCATACTTTAAAAACGTGATCTACAAGGCTAGGTATTTGGTTAAGCAAACGATTATTCATTTTTACAAAATGTGATAGATAGAATTTATCACTTAAGTGTCTGTTATCACTTACACGCATAACAAAGATTGAATCTTAAGTAATTATTATGTCTGATAAACGCAGTGGTTCTTAACCTCTTAGTAGTCGCGGCCCCCTAAATATCCTAAAATATTTTCGAGGCCCCCTAGTTTGTAGTAACAAAAATTTTACGATCTATTTAAGACGATATCTCTCCGATGGTTCGAGTAAAATAAGAAACAAAAAATATTTTTTTTAAATTTCAATATTTTAAAAAGTAAAAACGTTTTATAAATTTTTCTCGGCCCATCTTAAAATCTTTCACGGCCCCTCAGGGGGCCCCCCGGTTAAGCATCGCTGTGATAAAGGACAAACCCTATTTTGTTTTATTTGTTAGATGTAGATGAACCAAAACTTTACTGTGTGCATTCAAGCAAAACCTAAAGATAACACTAAACGCTTACCGGAGTGACTTTAGCAATAACGTTTGGCAATAAGCTGTAATTTTGTTAATAATGAAGATATAATGTTTAAATTTCAGAGGATAACATTAACCTACCCAGTCTACAAGCTGATGTAATTTAAAAAAAACTACCAACTGCCCCGGAGGCGGTGGGTCAAAGGTCATTACTAAAACAAAAGACCCTGCCACCACCAATTTTATACCGTCGTTTTACTGGTCAAAAGACGCAAGTGGCGGCGGTTCAAAGTGTGGGGTCAAATTTATTGCCAAGTCAAACTAAGGACCTTGCCACCTTGATTTTTACAGAATTGATAAAAAATTACCACCAGCTCAGAATCGTTTCACCGGTCAAAAGACGCCAGTGGCGGAGGTTTAAAGTGTTACGGTGTTGTAACATTAAGTGCAACAGGTTCTTATAATACTGTCTCGGAGGCTTTCCTCCTTTCAGCCGTCGATACTGACATTGAATGAAGTGTCGGTTCGGCGTTTCGCTTTAAGTATACAACAACGATGGACTGGTCGAGCGCTATTCGCATGCTTGGTTTACAAAATTCATCGTATTCACAGAACAGCTCAAACAATTTAATTAATACATTTGTTACCTGCAGATGCAAAGGTATTTATTAATTTGATCAAGTTAATAAACCTGGATTATCGGGGAAGCAGTGGTGTGTTTTAATTATTTTTTTTTTTTTTATCTGATTTATTTTACTTCGGCATGTTTTTGCTGCTATGGCTAGTCACCGAAGTGGAGGAGGAGGGAACTAGGATTAGGTGAGTAAGGGTAGAGGGTAGGTGGAAGTACTGTCACAGCATTTGCCTATAGTAGGTAGGGGAAACCACCTGAAACCCCTACGATGACAGACGGCCGCGGGATTCGAACCCACGCCTTCCGACTTTATTCGCTAGGTTGCATACCAACCAGCCACCGAGCTTGGTCTTGATTTATGTTACAAAGGCTGGAATTATATTTGGGTCAACAAAATGTGTTATGTTTGATAGACTTTTACGTATGATAATGACCTACAACTAAATAATATCTATCTATACAGCATTCCATAAATATTTTATAGTTATTTCTGCATGTTCTACTTTAGATATCCTAGAAAATTTCATTAGCAATAACTTTTGGCAATAAGCTGTAATTTTGTTAATAATGAAGATATAATGTTTAAATTTTAGTGAATAACATTAACCTACGCAGTCTCCAAGCTGATGCAATTAAAGAAAAAACTGCCCCGGAAGCGGTGGGTCAAAGGTCATTACTAAAACAAAATACCCTGCCACCACCACCGTAGGTACGTTACAGCACACTAAACTTAACCCCGCTCGCAGAATCGTTTTATCCATCAAAAGATGCCAGTGGCGGCGGTTCAGTGTGGGATCAAATTTATTGCCGTCAAACTAAGGACCCTGCCACCTTGATTTTTACAAAAATGATAGTTGATCGATAAAACTATTCTGAGCTGCTGGTAATTTTTTAAACGCGCCTAACTATCAATCCTGTAAAAATCAAGGTCGCAGGGTCCTTAGTTTGACATAGCAATAAATTTGACCCCACACTTTGAACTGGCGTCTTTTGACCGATAAAACGATTCTGCGAGGGGGGTTAGGTTTCGTGTGCTGAAACGTGGTATAAAATTGGTTGTGGCAAGGTCTTTTGTTTTAGTAATGACCTTTGACCCACCGCCTCTGGAGCAGTTTTTTTTTAAATTGGATCATCTTGTAGACTGTGTAGAATAATGTTATCCTCTAGATTTTAAACATTATGGCTTCTTTATTAACAAAATAACAGCTTATTGCTAAAGTCACTCTGGTTTAAAACTTTATGCTGCATATGTAGGTTATTTTGTTCATAAGATTCAGTTTAATTAGCAAATTTAGGTAAAACAACAAAAACATTTTTGGCAACCAAAAAATTAACAAGTGTGGTCAAATCTTTGAACAAATTGCCCACAACGGAACATGCAATGTTTTTAAGCACTAGCCAACAATGTTTCAGTAACATGGAAAATAATATGTGCTTCTTATAGCATTTTTTGAGCTGAATAAAAAAGTTTCCATCGCGTGGGTTTTTTTTTTTTAGTATTTTTGCTTATACCTGGAAACAAAAAGAATTTCTTGGTTCCCAATAATCAGGCTTCAGTTTCAGTAGCACATTCCGTGAGCCTAAAAGAATCCGAAAATATGGAAAAAATCCTCAAATGTGTGAATTCGAAAAACACAAGTTTAGTAACTATTACTTCTGGCTATTATGCGGAGATTAGAAGGTTATAGCTTTGTTACTCGGTATGAAAGGGGGATTCACAAAATACTGTTGTTTCCTTTGTTTATGGGACAACAGAGATGCAGCAAGAAACTATAATACGAAATACAGGCCCCAAAGAAATGTATTCATTCCAAGAAAAACTAATATTAAATTAAGCCCTTTAATTGGCTGACAAAAAGTTTTCTTGCCACCACTGCTTGTTAAACTGGGACTAACGAAAAAAAAAGTTATGGCAATGGACAAGGGAGAAGAGGGATTCAAATACCCAAAGAAATGTTTTCCTGATCTTGGTGATGGTTAAAGGAAGGAATTTTTGTCGAGCCTAAGTTCAGGAAACAGCAGATAAAAAGCTTACTTTTTGCGCTTTTCAAAAATATATAATTTGCTTATGGTTTCCTTTTAAAATAAGAAAGGTAGGTGTAATATATCTATATTTACATGAGTAAAATAAAATGAATGTCGCTATCTTATTGAGGACAAAAAATTATGCATTTTTTTTACGTTTTTTTTTTATCTTTTCGTGTAAGCGAGATATTTAACATTTTTGAAAATTGCCAAAAATCGGTTTTTGGCTATATTTCGAAAATTAAAAAAGATACCAAAAATCTGTCGAATTTCTCTCGAAAAAAGAAATCGAGACTACGTACATAGTTTTTTTCTATCTCTGATAATAACCGAGATACCCTGTATGGGCATCGAAAATAGGCCACCCTGTACATACAGTTTTCGTATATTATAATAAACAAGCATTTACTCTTACACAAGTGTAAAGAAATTAAACTTAACCAAATAATTT
The DNA here is from genome assembly GCA_947652605.1 of Elmis aenea. NCBI lineage: Eukaryota > Metazoa > Arthropoda > Insecta > Coleoptera > Elmidae > Elmis > Elmis aenea. Next base: position 56,226,929 of record OX393576.1, read on the forward strand.
GTTACTGAGAAGTATAATGCTGTTTCTTGTTGCGACCCCGTATTTTGTGTTCGTGGTCCGGTGCCGTGTCGCAACCCACCATTTGGCAAACGCTGTTCTAAAGGACTTGCAACATGAAAATCTTTTGCATCAGAAGTAAAAGGTTTGCTTGAAAAGCGCATGGAAGAAAACTACCAGGTTGTAATGGATGTTTTTTTTTTTAAATTGGAGGAAATTAGGACGCAAAATGTTATTGAAAATCCACTTCCTGCATATTCACATTGGATTTTTTAGAAAATAGAACACAAAAACCAGGTTTTATAATTTTTTTTTACTATTTTATAACCTGTAAGAAATATTTACAAAATTTGTGCACAAACAGCAAAAAATGTTTTGGTTAAAATTTAAACAAGTGTGATTTATAATCCTAAAATACTATGGCAAGTTTTAAAACAGATCGATTTAGAAGTTAAGAAATCTTATGCTTTTGCTAATACAATTTGCTAAATTGGACAAATTGACGTGTATAAAAAAAAAATACATGGAACTTATATCGGATTTCGAACAATCGGATTGGTTTTCTTGAATGCAAAAGGTGCAATTCATTAGAACTTCGTCGAACGAAGTAGTTATTTTTAGTTACTTAGCAACTCCAACTAAATTCTTTGAAACCTACGCTAAAAAAATAATCAACCAGGTCTAGTTTCCCGACACGTTGGTTTTCTCCATGACAACACTCGCCCACATACAACTAGATGACTTAAATCGTGCATCAATTATCGTTATAACTTACCATTTTATTTACTTATATCAAGTCGGAGAAAAGCGTAATGGATCAAATTAAAAATACTATATTTTAAAAAAAATGGTTTATGAAACTAATCACATAAAAAAAGAGTGAGTTGTTATACCGTATTATTATTTTTGTAACATTTACAAAATTTTTGAACAGGTAATACTTGTTCAAAGATGAATATTCATAGCATTAAAAATTGTGTATAAAATTATATTGAGCAGTGTAATACTAATTTTTGTAACATGTACATTCACTTTTATTGCTGTGAAGTACATTTTGCGCTTACTTCTATTTTCAGCATATACTCAGCAAATTTTCTCGTTATTTAACCAAGTTCACGTAGTCCTGTGACGTGCAGCTTAAATTAAAGGGCAGGGTCTTCCAACTCAATTACGACAGGGAGTTTTTCAGCTCAGTTTTCTCCACCATGTTATCGTGAGATAATCAGGTATATAATTTCCTGTCTAGGCGATACCCCTGTAACTTAAGTGCTTTACTTTATCTACGCTGCGGGCAGCGCAGACAAAACTATATTAGCCTAGATAGTTGTTTCCACATACTGTATTACTGCAAATAATAACTTTAAAGAGAATTTAAAACGAAAACAAGAGTTAGCCTAAAACTAAATTCTAAAGTGTTGGTAATTTTTTTAAAGATACATATTTAATATATTAGAATTGTTATATAATTAATAGTTTGTATTTAAGTAAAACGTTAGGTATTGAGGTAAAAAATATCATTTCTTGATGGTTACCACAAGTTAGATTCTATTTGATACATTCTGCAATTTTTTTTTAATGCTTTATTTATCAACAAGTTTAAGTTTTCAAGGAGAATTCCTAGTAGAAATGCATATCTAGTTTTAAGACTTTAATCCAGGGGTTTGGAGCGGAGCGCGGAGCTGGAGCGCGGAGCAGTGGAGCAATGGGTTTTTGCCCGGAGCGGGAGCGGAGCCCGGAGCAAATAATTTTGATTGCTCCACTGCTCCACTTTACTATTATAAACTACAATTTTTTTTAATGAATTATTCTCATAGATTTAGTATTTAATAAAAATAAACTAAATTTGATTTTTTTTAAGTAAAATTATTATAATGTAACTTTTCTGAATATTAATTTTCATTATTTTGTATTTGAATTTTGAAAACGTTTAAAGAACTTTTTTTTTTTTTTAACTTTTGAAGATCAATAATTTGTTCATTTATTTAACTTCACTTGTTTCTTAAAGTCAAATATTGTAATTTTTGGTCCATTTCCACATATCTCATAAAATTTTAGCTTTGTTTTAAAAAACAAATTTTTAAATAAAAAAACTTATTTTATTAATATTTGGAGCGCGGAGCGGAGCGGGAGCGGAGCTGGAGCAGGCATCTTGATGCCGGAGTGGAGCTGGAGCGGAGCAACTAAAAAATTGGACTGCTCCAAACCCCTGCTTTAATCAGTCAGTCAGTGGCAATTTATATAATTTTTTAATAGATAATAATAATTTCTAGAAAGATACAGAAAGTGGTCTAGCATTTATAAAAGTAAGCATTCACAAGAAAACAGCCAACAGATTCTATTCACTTTACAGATTTTATTTATTTGTTAAACACATTTCATTTATTTTTAATTATCTTTTTAAATTTAAACCCTAATAGACTTTATAACAATGCAATCTGGTCTTTAATACCAATGAGCAGTTTAGTTCTAGCCTAAATTAATAATGTTCAAACTTACTCTAAGGTTTACCCAATAGTAGTCCTTAGTTTGCTATTATAATATAAGTACACTAATTATTAACGTACACACTACCGCACAGTCTCTGCTTTAAACTTTTGCTTAAACTAACTCAAAAGGTTTAACCCTTTCAAGTCTTCTTACTAATCCTCTGTAGTGTCCAGGAGCTGGATCGCATCGACGTTTACATGTTGATGGGCCTTTCTTCGTGGCTCTTGGTTAACTTCTTAATGGTGTTGGTTACAGTGTCCATGTTGAGCTCCTGATGTATGCCACTATTTCTGCAATACCAAGGTGCATCAGCGATGTTCCTTAGTGTTTCGTTCTGGAATCTCTGGACGATCTGAATATTACTCAGTTTCGTGCATCCCCATAGCTGTATCCTATATGTCCATACAGGCTTTAAAATTTGCTTGTAAAGCAAAAGTTTATTATGTAGGGACAAAGAGGAAATCTTCCCGATTAGCCAGTACATTGAAAAATATTTTTTTTTTACTTCTTTCAGCCTATTTACCGCCTGTCCGCGGACAACAAGTAAATTTGATAACAGTAATGAAGATAAAAATAAATGTTAATTAAAATAAAAAATAACAACATGTAAGCATAGTCATTCAAACAAATCACTAAAGGAACAACCTCTTGCTAATATCTAGCGGCTTAAACCTCTTAAGCCTGCGTTTGTCATTCTGTTCGTTGAGTAATGCGCATACTAGCCTGTTTGGATGCACTGAAAGTTTTTAACTATATTTTGCACAACGTTTACGGGCTTCTTCTTTCGCTGTAGATATCTGTAAATCTTTTCTAATTATTGCATTGGTAACAAACCACTGGGCATTGACCATGATACGTAGATACGTTTTACATTTGATACCTATTTCTTTCCTTCTTTTCTTGATATGAGCCCTCCAGCGTAGCTTAGCGTCCAGTGTAATACCTAAGTATTTGGCTGTGTTGGAGTATGGAATTTGTTTATTATTTAATTAGATCAGTACATATTCAATTCTCTTGTTGGTAAAATTGACATGTACTGAATCAGTTTCATTTCACTTTATACGTTATACTTTTGTCCAGTTGTTGATCTGATTGCTGATTGGCAGCTGCTTGTAATTTCTCGGATGATTCTATATTATTTTTTCCTACTGCTGAAATAGCCGTGTCGTCGGCAAAGGTCGCTGTAGTGTTGTTTTCTAACTGTGGAATATCACAAGTATACAATAGGTAGGTATAGGAAAGGACCTAGCACGCTTCCTTGTGGAACTCCTGCTTTAATTCCTTTAAGTTCTGAATAAGATTTATCTTGCTTTATTCTGAAGTGTCTTTCTGAGATGTAGGACTGAAGAATTTGGGAGTATTGTTTTGGGAGGAGCTATCTTGGTTTACAGTTTAAACCCAAGAACCATCATGCCACACTTGGTCGAAAGCCTGCGCATTGCTCAACGTCTAGAAATGGTAAAACAAATTTTTTTTTTTCTTCTAGGACTTTTTCTACGACAATCGTACTTGGTCAATAGCTGAATGTTTATTTCTAAACCCAAATTGTTGAGAAGGAGTTACTTTTTTTTTCTATAATGGGTTTCATTCTTTTGAGCAACAGCTTTTCGAGCAGTTTCGATATAACACGCAATAATGAAAACACATTTCATGAAAATATTAATTTTGAATAAAATTTCTTCGTTCTTACATATTTTTACACAATGCTTTCTTTGGATCATTTATTACGTATTATCATCTGGTACCAGTTGTTTTATTACACATTATTGAAACTATCGATATATCACCAGCAGTAACATAAACAAAAATAAGTCCACATTTCATCACTTGCATGAAAATGTTTGCATTTTATTGTCAATATCACTCACAGCTAAAGTTAGGTGATATAAAAATAGAACTGATAGCTGTTTTAAATTATTTTTAAATAGAAGGAAACTTGGCGGGTATAAAAAAGTACTGTTACAAAATTATTTTTAATCAACAACAGTGTCATTAAGATACATATATATATACACAGGGCGTGTAAAAGTTGGCGGAAGCGCTACACGTGGCGATGTTTTTCGTAAAATTCCAAGTCGAAAATCTTAATACAAAAATGTTGTACTTGCTGTGTCTGCAAGAGGTCCTCAAAGTTTTGACATTTAGTCCTTTAATAAGCGATATTATTTAAAAAAATTTAATGAAAAAGCTGAGATTTGGAATAAAAATAAATTTCGAATAGTATTTTTTCCTAGATATTGTGTTCTTCCTATCAAAAATTGGTGTTGAAAATTATGTAAATCACTGATTTGAATGAAAATAATACATATGGCAACATTGTCATTAGCTGTCATCTCAGTTTTTCTCGTAATTATTTCTAGTTTGTGTTTTACGATACCCAAAAGTTTGCAGCTATGTTTACAAACTGAAAGCTTTCAGTTCGAACAAAAATTGTAAATACCTACGTAAAAATTGCTGATAAAAAAATGTCCAAACGCAAATCAATGTATGCAATGTTGCCAATTTTTTTTTCCTTTAAAATGGTTCCTGAGGCTATAGGAAGCATGGTACAACATTTTTGTATTAAGATTTTCGACTTGGAATTTTACGAAGAACATCGTCACGTGTAGCGCTTCCGCCAACTTTTACACACCCTGTATATACAGGGTGAGGCATCACTTATGACACCCCCACTTATTTTGTTATTGGAAAGAATGATCAAAAAAGTTTCAAATAAAAGTTGTTTGATACGCTATTTCCCAAAATATTGTCATGTCAATTTTTTGTTTTCTTTTGTTTTTTTGGAGTTACCGCACCATATTAGTTTTTTTTTAAATGGCACCATACATATTTTTTTATACGGTTTGAAAGACATTTTCTTCCTCTTTCCAACGCACTTAAACTTTTATACCCTTACATAACAAAATTTTTAAGAAAATCGCAAAAGAACAATTTAGTTTTAAAAGCGTACGGTATTAATTAATTTACATTAGTAGGCTTTGAAAATGATACCAAATGGGAAAAGATTTTGAAAAAAGTTAATAAGGTTACAACGGTTAACACAAAACTACTGTAATATATTTTTTACCGTTCTGTATCATTTTCAACGCCCACTAATGTAAATTAATTAATACCGTACTCTTTTATAACAAATTGTTCTTTTGCGATTTTCTTAAAAATTTTGTTATGTAAGGGTATAAAAGTTTAAGTGCGTTGGAAAGAGAAAGAAAATGTCTTTCAAACCGTATAAAAAAATATGTATGGTGCCATTTAAGAAAAACAAATATGGTGCCGTAACTTCTAAAAAAACAAAAGAAAACAAAAAATTGACAAAACAATATTTTGGGAAATAGTGTATCAAACAACATTTATTTGAAACTTTTTTTGATAACTCTTTCCAATAACAAAATAAGTGGGGGTGTCATAAGTGATGCCTCGCACTGTATTAGTAGGCTTTGAAAATGATACAAAACGGTAAAAAAATTATTACAATAGTTTTGTGTTTACCGTTGTAACCTAATTAACTTTTTTTAAGATCTTTTACTGGTTTGTATGATTTTCTAAGCCTACTAATGTAAATTAATTAATAAAGTACGCTCTTAAAACAAAAATTTTCTTTTGCGATTTTCTTAAAAATTTTGTTATGTAAGGGTATAAAAGTTTAAGTGCGTTGGAAAGAGAAAGAAAATGTCTTTCAAACCGTCTAAAAAAAATTGTATAGTGCCATTAAAAAAAAACAAATATGGTGCCGTAACTCCAAAAAAACAAAAGAAAACCAAAATTTGACATGACAATAGTTTGGGAAATAGTGTATCAAACAACTTTTATTTAAAACTTTTTTTGATAATTCTTTCCAAAAACAAAATAAGTGAGGGTGTCATAAGTGATGCCTCACCCTATATAATCAAATTCCCTTCTACCCGTAGGTGTAGGGATCATTTAGATACATACAATAATTAAAACAAGATAATATCCCTGATATTTAGCCTTTTTTTGCTTTAAAATAAGTTTAAAGTGTATAATTTTAACTTGGTTCGTATCGCATGGTGGTCAGCTTAATGAAATTCAAAATAGGGATCTAGAATAAGAACCGTTTGGACCCAATTAAATACGGTTACATTTTTAAAAAATCTACACCAAATTTCTCAAGGAAGTACAACTTTAAAATTTTCAGCAGAAAGCTATTTCTTGTAAAATAAACGTTTCTTTACAAATAACCTAGCAGCATCAATAGAACTTATTAGGGTTTCTCATATTTGACCATTTTGCTTGTCCCGGGATTCCGGGAAGAAATCGGCTTTTGTCCCAGGATTTTCCGGGATCCCGGGATGTAATAAATTATGTCAATATTTTTAAATAAATAACCCAAAAGTTAAGGCAGCGGTTTATTACTTAAAAACAACTCCAAGTCATATATGTAATACATTTGGCTCCATGATTATTACAAATAATTCAATAATATTGGTGAGAGAAACACACATTTGGGAATGATAACCTTTCTATTGCAATTTCATATTTATGAATACAATAATATAATTTTACAATGAATTTTTGTAATGTGATTTAAGAAAACAAAGGTGATCTGTGCTTCGGTCAATTAGTCTTTTTCTTAATTTATTAACAATAAGTCCTGCTGCATAAAATGCTCTCTGTCGCTATTGATGTAGGTTAAATTGTCTTGAGAGCATCCAGCAGCAAAGAAACATCGTTATTATCAATAAAATTTCATTTATAAGCTATTTTGCTTTGAATTATCAGGGTACACAAAAAAAAGTATTTTGAAGATATTAACTTTGTAATGGAGACCGGGCTTCTTTGTGCACCATACTAAAAGAGAAAAATTATTTTAAAATAAAAATAAAGCTTTTCCATAATTTACTGTAAGTAAAGATATTTTATGTATAAAATTCTGATAAGTTATGATAGTATTACAAAGATCTTAGCACAAAATAAACGAAAATAAAACTTTTTTTAAATCCCGGGAATTTCCGGGACAAAAAGCATTTCTCGGGAAATATAAAATAGCTTAAAATGGACCGGGAAAGAAACCCTAGAACTTATTCAGGTATAACAGCTCGACCCTTCAAATAAGTAATATAGATAAATTTTATATACCTACTTGTTAAAATTCATTTTATTAAACATTAGGCTCATATTTGTTTTAAATATGCGCATATATCTGGTTTTAAATTATATAAAAAAAAATTTAATATCATTTAATTATAATAAGTATTTACTGCTTTTTATCACGCTACTAGAAGGCGTGAAATTAGTTATTTACAATAACAATATAAAAAATATACAATGAGTGATTCTAATGTAACTTCACATCTTAACATCGTCTGTATACTATGCATATTATGCATATAAGAACATAATCGTCGTCTAGCGTGAGCGACGCAAATTTAAAGTTTTGCTTCGCTACGGAATCTTCCAGCATCCTAAATATGTTTTGACATTAGATTTTATCAAGGTTAGTTTAAATGTGAAATCGTTCGCGTTTATATTAAATTGAAATGGAATGAATAATTCGTTTGCAAAATCGATATAAGCAAATTTTCATCATATCCTAGTTTCTAAACGATACGACCTAAAAAACAATTACAATTTATTACGCAGGGGATTTCAAACAAGTCCAGTCTTAGATATAAGGGAGGGAATACCTATGTATATGTAACATATACACGGTTACCATTTCGCAGTGAGCTTTAAAACGTTTCATGTCACATACATTTTATAATAAACAGTCAAAATTTTATATCAGAAAATCTTATATCGGTTTATTTTTCATGAAGTTTCATCTCCAGGTTGCCTAAAGCACAAAAATGCTGCTGAAGCATTCTGATTCACATTTTCGTTTTTTGCAGATATATTTACTAAATTTATTCGATATATGTTGCGGACAACTATTAACCTAGAAACTGAATTCGAGAGATTGTGCACCTGATGCAAATTTATTCATTGATATGTAAATAACGTGCCAATATACATCATAATACATTATGTAACAATGTGTACTATGAATTACATTATAAAAATATTTTATGGACGAATGGTGACCATATCAAACCGATTAAACTACAATTGGTTTATGGTAATAAAATCTCTGCTTTGTTACACTTTGCCAACTAAAAATATGACTACCATTTCATGTATTATAACTACTATTCGACTATTCCATACTAGCGATTCCGTAGCCTCTTCGGGGTTTCTTCAAAGCTAGACCTCGTCTTGCGCGTAGAATTCTCTTTGCGCAAAAATTACCTTTTGTTTGGTGCACGTTGCACGTTCCAAGTCTCTATGTTCCCGAGATATTATCGATTATAACTAAGCGGGTCATCTTCTTTGGAGATGAACAATGGATTGGCCCAATTTTTTATTTACAACACTCGTTATGGTTATTTAAAACCAAATAATTCAATATTCGTACTAATCGCGCTGCGCGCTCGTTCCCAACGCTCAATAGTCTGTTAGACCATTGAGCGTAGAATAGTCCTTAAGCGTAATATTTTTGCGCAAAGAATTACCTTTCGTTTGGTCCGTCTCCTGTGTAGGTAGTTAATAAGTTTTTAAGGCATTTTTATAGCAATGTCTGTTCCAGGTAATTCTTGATTGCTTTAAGTTAGCAAAAAACACAACAGAAATTTACAGTTTTAATTCCAGCTGCTTTAAATACTTTAGGTGGTAAAAGTAAAAAGGTAACACTTTTATTTTCCCCCCAATATTTAGCGATTTGTAAGTTTAATTTTCGAAATTTTATTTTCGACAGTTGTGCATGCGTTGCACATCCGCTACCACGATCCTGATGCAATTTGTTTTTATGTAACCTGTTTTAAAATGGTTTAATAAAATAAACAAACAACAATAAGACATCAAGTATTAGGCAAGACAGCCTCGTCCTCGAATTTAGTTTCATTATCGTTTTAAGCAATTGTGCGATGTCAGGGTAAAAATCTGTTCTTAAAACCATGGCTTACATAAAACTTAACTCGAATGACAAATTATTTCATATTTAAAAAAATATGTATAATTTAGGTGGTCTAGCAACGAAAACCTCGTAGGTTTAATGACAACACATCACCACAAATAGAAACTGAAAAAAAGCACACTTTAGAAACAAATGAATGAAATTTAAAAAAAAATGGTTTACCATAAGAAATTTTTGTGAAATAAGTGTCGTTGACACTGTTACCGTAAAAGTAATATCGCAAGAGCATTGCTTCATTCACAGTCAGGATTTAGAAAATCAAATTTAGTTAATGCTGTTTAAGACGTTTCTAGCGTTTTGATTAGGAAAAACCTAAAGTTCTCTAGAAGAAAAATTATGAAATATAAAGACATAATTTTATATGAGCCTTAACCCACATTTGCGATAACAAATTATACATACTTGTTCAGGTAATGAGCAAACTGCTTCTGTAAAACATTTATAAAACCAAGTTTATTTTACATAATTCACTAACTTCATTCCATAAACCAAATATTACAATAAATCGCAGTTTATTTGTATAAATGCAAATGCAAACCGAAGCTTAGCTTTTAATTTAGTAATTAATTTGATAATAACGAACAAACCTATAATCACGAAAATAAAAGCATAAACATAACACTCGTTTGTTTGTTTGCTGAGCTATAATTGTAATGGCTTTCTCGTATTACTTCCAGCACCATATAATTGACCCTCAAATAGTTTTGATCCGCTTAATCCCATTGTTATCAAATGTGACAATTACAATGATCAAAGCAGATATGTTGTTGTTTGATGAATTAATGGTATTAGTGTTGCAATCCTGTAAGCCGGATCTACATCAATAAAAATTTATGTTGTATTTTGTATTTTGAAAATCAGCAAAAATATTTGCGGCGCAAATTTAAATCTGGTTAAGTATTTTACCACGTAAATAGTTATCTTGTGTATTGAACGGCCGAATCCGCTTGTGCAGGTTTGTTTATGCAGAGCGCAACAGTTTGCTGCTAGAGAGCCTGTTGTTATAAAATGGAGTGGAGTTATGAAGATTCCTAGCACCTCATTCAAGAGTATGCAGACCATGACTTATTATGGAATCCCAAACACAGTAAGCATTATAATAAGATCAAAAAAGCTAGTTTCTGGCAGAAAATAGCTGAAGCATGTGGCGGTATTGGAGTTGAAGAAAAAAAAAATGTCAAGCTTGTTGGGGTCTTTCAAAGAGAGAAGGGTAAAGGGACAAAAACTATCGCAACAGGAACAGGTACTTTAAAGAATGAGACATGATCAATCACCCAAATATAGGTGTTTGCGTAGTAAAATGAAACAAACTACAGATGCACTCAGAATCAAGTCCACATTGACACTACTGTGCGCCGCAAATCTCTTTGAAGTTGGCTAAAAACCGACAGCACGATGGATAGCGTGCGTTGTTCGTCACGAAATTATTTGTGTGCATTTCTATGCGGCGCACAGTCCACACCAACAAAAATTTCGACGAACACGAGCAAATTTGTGTCAAATACAACGCACAACGCACATTTTTATTGATGTGGATCCGGCTTAAGGATTTAAAACTAGGCTCGTTTTTGAAGGCAACTACGCAGTTATAAACATCCTTTTTGTGTAATTTAAAAAATCTTTACACTGTGTTACGGAATTACTTTTTCAAGCACAAGCCAAATTATTAAATTGGTAAAAATAGGTAAACAATAAAAAATAAACAATTGGTGTCATTGCTATACAAAGCCTTCAATTAGTTTTTTAACTGCCTATATTTTCACAATAAGGAGCTATGTGCAAAATGAGCTACATAAATAGCATCTGCTCTGTTCAACAGCAAAATTAATTTCAATAAACCCCATGGCGACATATTCTAGTAGTCATTTATGAAAGTACACTAAAGCTTAAATCTTACACTTAAGTGTTCTAATGACTACATTTTAAAATACCTAGGCTACCTACTACAGTAGGAAGGAATAAAATTAAAGTAGATTAAATAAATAAAAAGTTTGATTACTTATTTCTTGTACATTTTATCGTTGGCTAACCATATATCATCAAATAATTGGTAAACTAAAATTATTTAATGAATAGATTTTACTACCTCTCTAAGAATCATTAAGCAACTATATAACACATGTTATCTGTCATCTTTAAGTTATAAACTGACTTCCGTTAAATCAATTAGTATACAGTGAAATAATAAATATTTTTGATAATTTGATTAAAGTATTATGTTTCACAATAACAAGTCATATATTTTTTTCGCAAAATCAAAGCACAAATTGTGTGGATGTGCAAAATATCGCATCAGCCGTCTAGATATTTATATATTAACGTCGTATTGGCTGTCTCTCGAGACGTTGCCAACCGCGCCTCTCCATTAATTTAATTGGATATTTTTAAAGAGAGTAATTAAGAGAACGCATTGCTCTTGTTCTCATTACTGAGGTAAATATATTAATGGGCAGTTTGCTACAATTGAATTTTTGTTTTGTTTTAAGAACGTTTTGGAATGTCGATCATTTATTTCTAGTTTATAGACAATCTAATCGGGTACATTTATGAAATCAAGATCAAGAAGTGGTACATGAGATTACTATTTTTTTGAGTTACTTTACGTTGTTATCTTGAAGTATAATACACTTTTATTAAATTGATATCTACGTAGCTATTTGAATACATATTTTTAAGATTACCTAACAGGCATTTTATTAATTATTGTTTACTGGATAAGTCTATGTTAATAAAGTATGGATATTACATTATTACTAGGTAATATTTACGTACTAGCGTAATTTTTTATCACACAAAACCTTATAAAATGTAGATGCTTTGCTTTCTGTCAAATACTGTACAGGGTGGCCTATTTGCGATGCCCATACAGGGTATCTCTGTTATTATCAAAGATAGAAAAAAACTAAGTACTTAGTCTCAATTTATTTTTTCGAGAGAAATTTATTGCCGTAAACAGATTTTTGATATCTTATTTAATTTTCGAATTATAGCTAAAAACCGATTTTTGGCACTTTTCAAAAATGTTAAATATCTCGCTTAAACAAAAAGATAGAAAAAAACTTTAAAGACATTTTTGGCACGGCTTTTTATCCTCAATAAGATAGCGATGTTCAATTGTTTTTTACTCATATCAATACCGATATATTATACCTTACTTTCTTATTTTAAATGGAAACCATAAACAAATTATATATTTTTAAAAAGCGCAAAAAATAAGCTTTCGATTGAGGTCAAAGCCAACTATGGTTGCCATTTAACCCTAGAAGCCCAATCATATTTTTGAGGCTATAAAGCCCAATCATACGTCAAAACGACGTACAATTATAAAAGAGCTCTATCTAAATAAACTTTACTGCAAATACTAGTTTTTTGTATGGTTTATGTGAAATACTTTCTATGTAAATAAAAAAACAGAAATTTAGAAAAAATATTGTTTATTTAAACTCTGAAATGTTCACTTTAATTAAACATACAAAAAATGGCACGAAAACTGAGATCCCTGTAATTGTTTCTTATATACTACAAATTGTTTACAAAAATCAACTATTTATATTTTTTTATGAAAAACTAATCAACTCTTATCAAACATAAATCACTTAAGTCAAATATAATTCAGAAAATTCGAAAAGTGCAAAAGTTAACAAAGCCCAAACATACGTCATAACGACGTGAACATTGCGATAACAACAAAATGGCGGCACTTATCAAAGCGAGACTGCCGTCTCCTGTTAGCTCTGGGCATGTACCTAGTTGGCTCGGATGGTCACGGCGATCTAAGCAAGCATGCGAAAGAGATCGCGAATATGTGTTGGAGTGTACGTCAAAATGACGTAGCTTGGGCTTCTAGGGTTAAATAAAACTACCTACGATGGTTTATAAAAAATATGATAACCTATAAACTAAATTTGATTTATTGCCAATGTTTGTATAATTTGAAGTAGGGGCACTAAAAGTGACTTAAAAATATAAGTAAAGTTATTTAATGTTTAGAACGAAATTATTTTTGTTTACGGCAATGGATTTCTCTCGAAAAAATAAATCGAGACTACGTAGGTACTTAGTTTTTTTCTATCTCCGATAATAATCGAGATACCCTGGATGGGCATCGAAAATAGACCACCCTGTACACTTACAGATTTGCAAACCGCTGAAGTAATAGCATAATTATTGATAACTCTTAAAATGGAATGGGCATTAACCTAATTCAGTTTTGATTATCTTTGTGTAACCTTATTAGATACTCCACTACTAAATAAGATTTAACGAAAAAAGTGTCTTTTTTCCTTTAATAACGACCACTTTCGCAATTGCTTTAAATAGAAATACAAAAAGGAGCTGGTGTCAAGAAACATTAAAGAATCTAGTTTTTCCTATTCGTGTATAGGCATTTCAGAACAGAATGATTGGTTTGGCTTGTCTTGTGGAATTAACTCTGTAGAAGTGATGTGTATGTTAACATTTTTCGAAGAGTTAGATCTTCTGTATTAGAATCAATCTGTACCTATCTCTTTAGCATTTCGAGTGTTAAATTTTCTAGAATTAGTAAACAAGATGATTACTCCCGTTTATTGTGTTTACCCAGGTTAATGATCGTATTTATTCAGTTTTAACGGAGATAATACGTTTTGCTTTACTCCAGTCTCAATGATATTGGGACCAAATGAAAGTGATGTTACTTCAATTCAAAGTAATCGTATTCCGTTGTCTTCGTCAGGCGCAATATATCTATCTGTGAGATACGTTGCACTGAATTTTTTAAGTATTTGATTAGCCGATTTATGCAAAGCTTATCCATCTATCTAGACCGACTTGTTAGAATAATTTTGATTCATAGTTTGCGTATCTCTTGCTGTATAAATGGAAATATATAGCAGATACAATATTCTTGCCGACATTTTAGGAATATTTTGGACTTGAAACATGCATTTATAGTCTTGCAAACCTGCTTCGATTATAAAATGAATGGTTATGAAGCTCATGAGTATGAATGTAAATATTTTTTTTATTTTATTGTATTATTATTTCATAAAATGATTTCTATTTGATCGATTTTGTTAGAGTGTTTTATGTGTTTTTAGAGTTTTGTAAACATTAATAGAATATGTCACCTCAAAAATAACCAAAAAGAGTTTCATTTACATTGTTAGGTACCTATGTTTTTTTTTTAGGTAAATATATATTTATATATAAATTATAATACGATATATTACGCTATGTGTATCTACCAGATAATTTGCGAACTCATTTATTTGGCACCTGTTGGAGGAAGATTCAACAAAAGAGCAAAATAAATATATGCATTTTTACACAACTTTGATATTATTTAAATGACAGTTACATACAAAATAAACGTTGTTCTGCAATTCAAAAACGAACGGAGTTTAATTTAATTTTTGTATGAACTTGACATTACTTAACTGACACGTGCCAATATTAATAACTGATTGTTTATTGTCTTTAGATGAGCAATATAGATAACTCTAATTGTGTGTTAAATTCAGGGGCGCGCCGTGCCGGGGGTGCAAGGGGTGCGTCAATCAGGGGACGCATGCAACGAGATAAAATTGTGCCTTTATATGTTTTCATGCAAAGGGAAAGGAATCTAAGGAAATGCCGACGGGATTTTCCTTAAAAATAATTTGCTTTAATACGATACGAGCTGATGAACGAAAGGAATAGCACTTGCACTCAAAGTGACCAGATGAATTGTTGCTTAAATCGCCAAAAAAACGCGCTAAAGTAGCCAATACCGCCAACGGAGGACGCCGATGTAACTGAAATCGCCAACTCACTTTCTTTATTTAGTTGAAATTGAAACAAGAGAAAACTGTGAGAAATGGTTAAAAAAAATATTAACGACCAAAAACATAAACATATTTCACACTTACCACGTTTACATGGTGAAATTAATACGCATTGAGTCAATTCGCATTACATTAATGCGATATGTAAACAGTTGATAATACGCATTTTGTTCGCTACAAATGCGCTTTTCATATGTGGCTTAGCGCGCTAACTTCGGGTTTAATTTTACATGTAAACAGTTAAACCCAGTTTAACCTACAAATTTCTCAGACAGCCAACATTGCAAAAATAATGACAGCTATAGATGTTGTGTTGTATGTTGTATGACAGAACGTACAGTGTGTTGCACAGAACAGTGTGTTCTATACAAGAACTCAGAAGGAAAAGTATTGTTGCGTGTTGATGATAGTTTAATATACAGCTGGTCTTCAACAGACAAAGCGACTGCTTTGGTCATCGCTTTACGTGGAGATGCTCTCCATATCTTACAGGTCGTACCAGAGGCTCAACAAAGGGACTATGAATACCTGGTGTCCCGTTTGGAGATGCGTTATGGGGACAAATCTTCAACAATTGTACCTTGCCCAGCTGAGAAACAAGCAACAGCAAAACGGCGAAAATCTGCAAGAGTTTGAAGCAGATGTCGCTCGTTTGGTACGGTTGGCCTGTCCCACAGTTCCTGAGATTTTCCTGGAACAAACGGCTGTACAGACTTTTATCGACGGATTAAGGGACGATGAGACGCAACAGGCGTTACGATTGGCTCGTGCAAAGAACTTAGACGACGCCTTAGCACACGCGCTGGAGTTTGAAACGGCCAAGCAGACATCACGAGGAAATGCCAGAATTCGAGACAACGGGGCAGACTCCAGCTAACATCCTCTTTGGACGCGAGATGCGGCTGCCATGCGACCTCAAATTCGGTAGCAAATCCGGAGAAGAGTGCGACGCCAACGAAGGGTATGTGAGCGACCTCCGAAAGAGAATGGGCAGTATTTACGAGCAAGCCTGAAAGCACATGCAGATTGCCAGTGACCGAATGAAGGACCAATATGACATCAAGGCACAACGAAGCGGGTTTTAACCAAAAGACTTGGTATGGCTATTCAACCCTCAGAGGCGCCGAGGTTTGTGTCCAAAACTACAACGATCATGGGAAGGCCCATATGAAGTGACCAAGCGGGTTAACGATGTTATCTATTGGATTAAGAAGTTACCTAATGGAAAACAAAAAGTTATACACATGAACCAGTTAGCTCCCTACGCTGGTCAAAACCCCATCGATCCAAACGAAACAGAAGCAAACTAAGATCTGTTCCGGGACGGAACAAACTTAACGAGGGGGCAGTGTTGCGTGTTGACGTTTTTTAAAATGTATATTTGTTGAATTAATAAAGCCTTCTGTTTTACAAATAATTTATTATTCATAAAAAAATAACATACCAAATAAAATAATACTTAGGAGGTAGGTACTAAGTACCTATTTCTTAAAATTCAAAGAAAACAACTTCAAAAATGTTTTTTATTAAACAATAAAAAAACAATGAAAGCACATCACAAGATATATTTAAAATTATTAAAAACATTTTCAACTTTGCATACAAGGGAAGTACCCTGATATTGACTCGCCGCTTTATAAAGTTTGACGCTAAGGTTGGCAATACAAACCTATTAACTTCGGGCGTTAGAAAAAATGCGCATTAGCGCTACATATAAACAGCTCTCGATGCGTATTAGGGTAAATGCGTAGTAACAGTCAATGCGTATTAATTTCACCATGTAAACGTGGTAATAAGTTCAACAAAATTACATGTAAACATTACATACAGGGCTGCGCAAAACTATGGAAACAGACAGATATTATTGAACATATTACAATAAAATTTGGTATCTGACCGTTAGCGTATGTTCCAAATTTAATGAAAAATCGCAATATCTCGGAAAATATCAATTTTAATAATTATTATAAAACAGGCTTATTGTTTTTAAAGGACAATTAAATTTTCTATGAGACTATGAAAATATAGGGTGTTGCATTTAAAGAAAAATAAGTTTCTATATGTTTAAAGTTTCACTGTTTGGACTAAGCGTAATAGGCGCTCTGTATAATATTTTAAAAATGTAGAAAATTGTTAATTAATTTATTATCAATCTAAATTTCATTCGTAGACTTATCGCCATCTAGCGGAAATTTATGTCAAAAAGTTATCGATATTTCAACAGGCTTCTGAACTCTGAACCTACGTTTACTACTATGTAAAAGTAAAATGACAATGTCAATTTTCATTTATCATACGAAGCAGCGCTTGCGAAGCGAATAACACTAACTTCTCTCTATCGAATGTGGCCAATTGTACATTTTTTATCCGTGACATTTACAATATAGATTTAGGGCGACCGAAATGAGTTCGCCCCCGACGATTAATACCAACGGCGCAGCACTGGTTAAATTTACAACAAGAAATTTAATTGTAGTATCCATTTTAGACAAAGGATAAGAAGGGGACTTTCAATTTTCCATTTCACCTTATAAACTTATAAAGTTTAGGGTTAATCAAGCTACGGCCAACATTATTGTAATATTTTTGACTTATGCAACTTTACTGAGTTTAATTACATTTCAAATAAATCACCTCAATAATTCGAACACTTAATTAACAAGAACTATTTATTTAAACTACAACAAATAAATAAGGTAACAACCTTATACTAATAAAAATGTTTGCCGCCATGAAAGTTTGTTACGCCATTTTAACACTTTAGAAAAAAAAATTGACAAAATATTTTTTGCTTGCAGAGTCATTTAAACTATTATATGCCTATTAACACTTAAAAAGTGCTTATTATGCTAATAACATTTCAAACAGGTCTTTTAGCGATAGAAATATGTTGTTTATAACTTAGCAAACCGTAAGAAAATTTAAAACTAAGGTAATTTCTAAAATTAATTTAACCTAGACTTTAATTAATAAAACGTCATAGTTACATTGCTGTTTTTTAAACTATTATTTAGTATTATCGATTAAGCTCATAAATACATTACATTAAAATTTCTTGCACAATGGTTTAAAAAATTTAAACTATTATATGCCTATTAACACTTTAAAAGTGCTTATTATGCTAATAACATTTTAAACAGGTCTTTTAGCGATAGAAATATGTTGTTTATAACTTAGCAAACCGTAAGAAAATTTAAAACTAAGGTAATTTCCAAAATTAATTTAACCTAGACTTTAATTAATAAAACGTCATAATTACATTACTGTTTTTTAAACTATTATTTAGTATTATCGATTAAGCTCTTAAATTACATTACATTAAAATTTCTTGCACAATGGTTTAAAAACTTTGAAGTTGTTCTTTATAGCAGGTTAATTTTAGTTGGTTTTATGACCACTTCAACATTAAACGGTCGACTAGAGTAAATTAATTCTCCCATACGAAATTTATTAACGTAGGTACTTATAACATTAAAACCACCCATGTGTTCAAAATTGTTTATAAATATTTAGCCTTTATTGCAAACATCTTAAAATAGCCAGTTTCATAAAAAGGAGATTTCTAAAATCACAGAAAAAATTATATCTAAAACTATTTTTAACGATTATTAACCTAGAAAGTAAGTAAATAATCGTTTTCAAAAGTAACTCTATTTGATATAGCTTACACGTTTAGCATTATATTTGCATAAAACTGTTGCGTACGGCTTCTAATCTCAATTAGTAAGGGTTGATATTTTGCAGAATAAAATACACAAATCAAAAAAATATGTTTCAGATAATTAAAAAGTTTAAAATCAGAAAAATTTGGCAGAACATGATTTATTTATGTTAAACGATTAAAAAAGTGTAAAACAGTTTTAAAAAATTAGTTTGTAAAAACATTTTTGCACACAGGAAACTATACACATTTTAACAAACTTCACAAATAATTACAGAAAAAAAACTTAACGACCTCGTTTTTCTCAAAATGATATTAAACTCTATGAAAGTTCAGCTTTTGTGATCGTATTTAAAACTTTTTTTGTTGATAATAATATACAGGGTGTTTGAAATTAGAGTTTAAACATGGGGATCTCGCTTATTAAAATAGCTATAGAGTATAGGTTTAAATTCGACAAAGCTGCTAAATTCGATGCTTATTGATAATCCAAAGAGAAATTGGAAATATCTCAAACGGTATGCGAGAAAATTAGGAAAAACTGGAAAGTCCATTTTTGTAAATCGTTTATAACTCTTTTGGAGTTTGAAATATTTCAAATGTGTTAAAACATTGCCCAAGCAACTTTTTAAGCCGAATCGGATAGTGGTCACAAATTTTTCCTAGGTCGATTCGTTTTTGTTTTAGACAACCAACTTTTTTTTTTGTTATGTGCAGCATATCGCGTTTTTCTTCGTTATTAAAGTTAATTTTTACGACTAACAGGCCTTCAAAACTTTTAGTTTGTTGATCGGTTGTCATGGAAACAACATAAACTACAATGACCGGCCTACCTGATTCATAATGGTTATTGTTTAAAACGTATTTTTTCAAATATCACAATGAAAGAAAAAATAAAATACCATGTGTAATACATCAATGGATTTAGAAAAATAAATGCTATTTGATAATGTAAATAGCAAAAATTGCGCCCATAAGAAAAAACAAAGTTGGTTGTCATAAAACAAAAACGAATCGATCTAGGAAAAGTTTGTGACCACCATCCGATTCGGCTTAAAAAGTTGCTTGGTCAATGTTTTAACACATTTGAAATATTTCAAACTCCGAAGGAGTTATAAACGATTTTCAAAAATCGTATTTTCCGGTTTTTCAGAATTTTCTCGCATACCGTTTGAGATATTTCCAATTTCTCTTCGGATTATAAATAAGCATTAAATTTAGCAACTTTGCCGAATTTAAACCTATATTCTAGCTATTATAATAAGCGAGATCCCCATGGTTAAACTCGAATTTCAAACACCCTGTATATATAAAAAAGTTAACTTAACGAAAACCACAAACAATTTCCACTTTTTGGAAACTTCCTTGCCTCAACTGTTCTATAAATGCTTGACAATAACAAAATTTATTATTGGTTTTGTTATTGGTACAAATTTATAGCTTCCTTTTGTTAAGACATTGTTTTGAAAACAGTTTCTGAAATTCTAGCAAAGTCACGAGTCATAGGCGTTTTTATAAATTTGTATGCGGAGTTAATGAGTAATCATGGGATCCAACTTATCAAAAATTGTAATTATAATACATATATGATGTTTTTACTGTAAAACCTAATTAAACGTTATTACAGTTTTTCTTTAATATATTTACATGTATATGTCATTAACTGTTAGATTGTAGGGCATTCACACAATTTTAAGTATGACGCATGTTCATTAATATTTAATTTTCATGTAACAAGTAGGTATAGTTCAGTTTTAAGAATCTTATAGAAATTAAGTAATTAAAATATTTTCTAATTAAAAACGAAACATAACATTTGTCATTGTAATTCTGGTCCTAAAATATCATTTACATTATTTGTACACTTTATCTGCATTTCTAATTTCTATGCAACTTAACAGCTTTTGTCAGTAGATCACGGGTGTCAAACTTGCGGCCCGCGAGCCGCATGCGGCCCGCAACGAACATTTTTGCGTCCCGGTCAATATATCGGCCCACAATCTATATATATAAAAGAGCTTGTTTATGTGTTTGTTTGTTTGTTTGTTCGCTATAGAATCCTAGGTCCGTTGACCGATCGGGACCATATTTGGCACAGTTACTATTTAGGACCCAACGGATCAAACGTCGTATAAAGGACGGCCGGGAACAACCCAAGGGCGGATCCAGCTCTCCATCTTAGGGGAGGTAATTAAAACTTTTAGTGGGCCCTTGCTAATTGGCCTTCGCTGTTTTTTTTCCTCTTAACTTTAATCAGCAATTGTTTTGCTTCATCCCTTAATAATTGTAATTATGAATTTTTCAAATGAAAAACAGGCCAATAACTAAAAATATACGGGAACTTTAGAATAAATATGACTATTTTTGTAATATACTTTATACTGGGAGGTCCAAATGCGACGGGATTACATAGGTATATCTCGCTTAATAAATAGTCAAGATAGAGGAACGGTGAAATGACCAAAAATGTGCAGGTTTTTGGGACAAACTCAGAACAGTTCTCAAATATATTCTATCAATTCCGGTTTTTCTTATTATTATTATTTTTTGTTTTGTTTTTACAGCCTACTTTTTGTTTCTCATCTTTAAAAATATTAAAAAACTTTTGTAACTTGCGTATTATTGAAAATAAATACATAAACCCTTATATATTTGGACCGTGAAAAAAAAAAGGAATTTAAATAGGTCATAGGCAACTATCGCTTCCATTTAAAATAGGAGAGTTTGTGTCATAACTTTTAGCGGTGAGCATAAATTTTTTTTTTAGTACTATCAAACTCAACATAATATCTAAAAATAATCTTCACAAAGTTTTTCGATATTTAAAACAATAAGGGAGATATGACACATTATAAATATAACAAAAAAACAGTTTTTCTTTAATAACTCGAAAACCGGAAACGATAGAATATTTTTGAAAACGGTTCTTAGTTTATCCTAAAAAACTACACATTTTTGATAATTTTGCTGTTTCTCTATATTGACTATGATGCGACACACCCATGTAATCCTCTCGAATTTGGACCACCCTGTACAGTTTTAATTTAGGCTATAATACATTGAACTAAAACTAATTCTATTAAAACAAAAAGTACTTTATTTAATTATAAGCGATAGTAAATATACGATCCCGCTTTTTAAAAATTATGCAATAAAATTAAGTTTTCTACATTTGGCTCCAAAAGTATTTTTTATATTGTCTATGTTGACATCTATATCTTTATGAATATGAAATAAAGACAATCCCGTTAAACGTTCTTGTGTCATAATAGATCGTAACAACCCTTTTAATTTTTTTAAAGCCGTAAAACTCCTTTCTGCCAAGGCAACGCTAACAGGAAGAGTGCATAAAATTTGTAGAATGATTTTTAAAGGGGGGTATATTTTGGCGTTCCATTTTTTTTACTTTTCAAAAGCACTGTCAGGTATATTTTCGTTAAACTGGAATTTCTTTTGCCATTCTAATGTCCAAAAATCGATTTCAGATTTAAGGTTTAATTTTATTAGATCGTCATTTTCAAATACTTTACTTAAATAAGTGACCATTAAATTTATAAATTCATTTTTATCTATCTTCACTTGACTTTGTAATAAGCTAAAGCGGCAACGCAGGAAATAAAAAAACTATTTGTAAAACTTAATTTTTTTAAATACCTTAGTCTTAGGGGGGGTAATTACCCCAATTACCCCCCTGGATCCGCCACTGGAACAACCGGGAACGGCCGGAAACGTCCGCCGAGCGCGAGCGCGCAGCGCGAGTAGTCTGTGATTGATAATCTGGGAACGTCCGCCGGGCGCGAGCGCGGAGCGCGAGTAGTCTGTGATTGATAAAAGAGAATTGTAATCACCCGTGCAGCCGGGTAAATCGCCTAGTATATAATAAAATAACAAACCGACGCAGAATAAAAATAAGTTAGGTAGAATTCGCTAAAGGTTTTTTTAATTATACTCTTTTTTTGCTATTATTAAACTTTTTTTTTGTGGCCCACCTAAAGTTAAACCTTGTTTGTATGGCCCAAGTTAGCCATTGAGTTTGACACCCCTGCAGTAGATTTTTATTTTAATTCATACCGACCTGCGAAATTGCTTAGGATCTAAAAAATAAAACAGAAAAGCATAATTTACAAGTATTTCTGTAATTATTCTGTGAAATAACGTATTATTTAAACTAACGGACAACACAAATAATTTAAATCACCCAAACACACGAATTCTTGAAGATTTAGCCACTGAAAAACTTTAATGAACTGTCATATGCGCCAAGTTTTGTATAAAAAGTACTAATAGTATACATAAATAGTAAATAGAGAACCGACATTTTAAATACAGCAAAAATTTAGACATAAATATACCTGTAGAAAAATTTAGCTCAACATTGCAATACTACATTATAGAGTCGTATTTAGTTGGAACAGCGTTGAAAGTTTCCTTATAACCGACGTTTCGTCCTCTTTTGTAAGGAACATCTTCAGGGTTGACTCGTTAAATAGTTTTTACTTCCTAATATTTTAATGTACTACTATTGAGTCAACCCTAAAGATGAGCCTTACAAAGGCCGAAACGTCAGTTATATGGAAACTTTCAACGTTGCTTCAACGCGGTTCCAACCCGGAAAAGAAAACAACTCTACATAATAGACATTGGCCACAGAAGCCTTTAAAATAAATGCAATGCTACAGTTTATTAAATCATATGTTGTTTTCATTGTTACGATATAGCAGCACCAAATATTCATTGAAACTAAGTTGCGAAAAGCAGGTTCACTATTTATTTTCAAATTAACAATAATTTTTTTGACATCATGCACACGTTTATGAAAATTAACAGCATTAGATGGTCAAAATTTAAGGCTGTACAAACACTTGCGTGAGGCAAGCGAGTAACATGGTTATGTCGATTATTGAAAAACAAACAGAAACAAATTCGTATCACCTTCATAATCATGACGAATTTTTAAAATTGCAAAAATAAACAAATACGTGTTAACATAGTTTATTACAGTGTCCTGCTCATATACTAAAAGGTGTACGAAAATCTAGTAGGGGAGACCGGTGAAGAAAGTAATTTTTGTTTTTTGTTTTTATTTAATTTCTCAGAGGATAAAACAAGTTTTTTTACATCCAAATTGATTTAATGAAAGATTGGATATTTTTCTTCCTTCCATGATATAATATACTTGTACCTGTATGTGTGAAATTTGTTTTTTTCTGTAGTAAGGCAGCTGTTACGTCCAACCTCAACGTTGGAGCTAAAAGTCACAATGATCGGAGTAAGTTGTAACGGCAAAATAATTTACACAGCTCATAAGTAGTGGGTAAATATATTAGCACTAGCACGTAACCCGTCCTAGGACGGGTATATTGTATATCTTAAATTTAAACTATTACTTTTTATATTACCGTGAGCTGCAAGTTAGACACTGTTATGTTACCGGTGAGTAAAAATTTACGGTTCATTAGACACAACTCAGTCGGTCAAATGAACCCGTAGTAGTTTACTGCGTTACAGATATTTTGTAGCTATATTCATGCGTTACAGAGTCACAGAGTCACAGAGTCAGCCTGGACTTTTATATGTATGATCATCAACAACATTAATATTTGAAATTCAAAATACACATTAGCAAAATGAAAAAATATTCAAAGATGTGAAACAAAAATACAACAAATTGGAAAATTGGAAAATTAATCCGACAAGTTTTGTATTTTCTCATCTACGAAAAAAACACTAATTATGTGCTAAGAGTGAACATTTGCAAAAGAAAACATCGATTGGAGTTGGTTGTAACACTGTTTCTTTTGGCCCCAAGTGTACACAAAACAAATTGGAGGAAATGGAACCAAGCGAGGAAAAAAGCTGCAGTCACCTCCACCACTGGTAGAAGAGGTTACGCAGTGGTTTCCAACCTTTTTGTACCTACGCCCCCCTTGTTCATAAAAAAAAAATTTGCGCCCCCCCTAACTTTTCGTAACAATCTAATTTCATACTTTAATAATTATATAATGGGCTACAAAACAAATATACCATATTCTGTAAAAACTAAGTTATTTTTGTCTGTTTGTATTCAAAAATAATATTTTGGCAACAGCTGCGAGCCCCCCTTGCAATAGCCTCGCGCCCCCCTAGGGGGGCGCGCCCCACAGGTTGGAAACCACTGGGTTACAGAATAATATAATATAATATAACGGATATTGAATTGTCATTCGTGTAGTATAATGTATATTAGGGATGCACCGACAAGCAAATTGACCGATTACTGATTACCAATTAATCGACCGATTATTGAATTTCAAAAATGATTCAATAGATTTTATTATTAATGCACTCGTAGTGTGCTTATTGTGACTCAATTTTGATTTTAATTCCTTTCTTCGTGGTATGCATAACTACTCATAAAATAAGAAAAACATTCAAAAACTAAGATGCAAAATAATTGGTTATCTTTAAAATGGAGAAGCTCTTATATTTCTGCATTATAATTCAAGTGCACTAGAATTTGATCATACTCATTAAGTGTTTTTTAATTTTCTTACAATATTTTAGGATGTTTTTGTTCTAGTTCATAGATGTCAAAGCGTCCTTAAACAGTCAATTAAAAAAAAAAAAAAAAAAAAAACACTGACTACCGCATTTTATATAGTATTTAAATTTATTTATGTTGCGTTTTTATTAACTGTTTAGACATAAACTCAGTAGTTAAGGAAACGTTTTAAAATGTTATGTGTTAATATGTGTATGTAATATAATTGTAAAATAATTAGCCAAGCGCTAAATAAATTGTTTACTACTACATTACAGTAATGTGTATAAATAATTTTAAATAAAATCAATATTTTCAAGCTATGCATTTTCAATCAGTGTTCTGGCTTCCAAACTATCAAGGGTAATTACACAAAAGCTTTGTTTTTATCTGGATAAACTTGCGTTGCTACGAAAGTTTGTTTGTTAGGAAACTCGACGAGACAAAACTGTCTGATAAAACGACGAGTCCGTAGGACTCATCGTTTTATCTTTGACAGTTGTCGAGTCAAGAGTTGCCTAATAGCAACCAAACTTGAGTTTAGAAAAAGCAAGTTTGTCCAGGATAAAAACAAAGCTCGAGTGTAATTCGGTACGATAACTGCACGAATAAATTATAACCTTCAAATAATAACTAAGAAAACGTCAAAATTTTAATGTTTGTATTGGTCATTACTCATTAGTCGGTTGCATGGTAACAAAAGTTACATGCTAAAATGCAAGTGGATATTTAGTTAGGTATCTTTTTATCCAGTCATAACGACAAAACGTAACATCAATATGGACAATTTAACATTATGAGTTAAGTTATCGTGGGAATTTTTAAATTAAAGAATATTTTTAACTTAAGCTTGTTCAATCTGTTTCTTGTCAACCATTTCTTAAAACATTAGTTTAGCCATGGAACAATGACGTTTTTAAACACGTTAATATTGTAATCAGGAATAAATTAAAGTTGTTTGAGTTATTTTGTGAGCAAATGGCCTGACGAATATTAAATAACACCATAAATTATCGGTACTTGGACTGAAGGGATGCAGAATGCAGGTTGGGCTATAGAAAGTATCGAATAAGTTGATGAGTGAAGTAAGTATTGTACCACAATCTTAAGCGAATCCCTGTTAGGTTATTAAATGGATCATAACCTCTTTCATTGTATGTAATTTGCATCGAGTTTAATGGCAAAGTTTGTTTTTGTAAAATATTAGCATAGATGTAATTTTATTATTATTTGATATTATCTACTTGAATGTAGTTTAACATATTTTAACGTGTACAACTTTATTTAGGAATTGTGGTGAATTAGGAATCAGTTTTGTTTAGATAATCTAGTTTGAAGGGGCACAGTCAGTAACAAACTAAAACATCCGGATTACAACCCCTCTCTGTGCACAAAACTAAATAACGAATTAACAAACGACAAAATTTTGTTTTACGCCTATTTATTCAATACTAAAATTGTCATTCGTTCAGAACGACTAATAGGCGTATTTTAGCTATTTTTCACCCCACACCGCCAAGAACATGTACAAATGATGTGTCTGTGAAAAACAAAGGACCGAGCTCGGTGGCTGGTTGTGCTAACAACCTAACTTGTAATCGGGAGGTCGTGGGTTCGATTCCCAGGGCCGACTGTCATTGTAGAGGTTTCAGGTGGTTTCCTCTATGGTTAAGGCAAATGCTGTGGCAGTACTTTCACCTATCCTTGCACATCCTTGACTATCCACATCCTTAGCCATTATCTTTGTACCTCTTACGACTGAAGAGGGGATCGACCCCCCTATAGCAGTCTGCCTCGCGAGCGGAACACACACGTGAACCACACACACAAAAATAAAGCCACAGAACAGGGGTTCAACACAGATAAAAAATGAAATTGTTTCCATTATTCAATCTATTTGTAGAATTTAATTTACTGAGAACCAATTATTATTCGGCCAAAATACGGATTACAGGTGTAATAAATCGGCAAAAGAGCCGATACGGCCGATTACCGATTATCTACCGTATAATCAGTGCTTCCCTAGCATAAAATAATTTGAAAATCACTAAATACAAGTCCATTTAATAAAGGAACGGATACCATAATGGAAGAATGTTTTAAAATGGTCAGACGGTTAAAAAGAAAATAAATCAATGCATATTTTTGCTGGCTGTTCTAAAAATGAATGTCCCTAAATCAACACAAAACTATTTAAATTGTTTCGTATATCATTAAAACAACAAATTCAAAAAACATTCTAATTATGAAATGAACATATTTACCACAATATCGTGTAATTCATTGTTAGAGCTGGTACATACGCTAATTAAAAGTTTAATTTCATTCGAATCTAATCATTGAAAAGTATAACGAGAACTAATTTTACCACAGTTTAGCATACATATCAACCCAACTGAAAAACAGTATTGAATTAATAACTGCTAATTGGAGGTTTACCTACACGTGCATACTGCTCAGAACGAACAATCGAGGGATGTTTAAAAGTTTGCTATGAACATCTAAAATACCGAGTGTCCCATTATGGTATTCGCATGCCTATAAGTATTACACCATTAATTTAACTTAGGATAATGAAAACTGGTAGTCTCACATTATACACAATATAATATCTTTTGGCACTACTGCGACATGTATTTATTCATTTGTTTTTCCGTTGTGTCGTCATCTTTAAATTTTTCAAATAGCAGAGCATCATTTTAAAAAAAAATTTATACTAACATCAGTGCAAAAATGTTAATATAAGATAACGTTTACGACTGTCTGTCAGCCAATCAGGACAACAATTAAGTTAAACAGGTTGCCATTCAGACAATTTACAAATATAGTAGAACCTTTATTATTCAGATTTTAAAACTGAAAATAAAATTGTGTTTGGCATTTAGAAAAAAGTTTTGAGATATTTTTAAAACCTGCTAGTTTTTCTATTAAATATTTTGTTTTGCTATTTAAAGGAACAAGTTATGTATAGGTGAGCGAACACAAAACATTCTGTATGGTTGAAAACAATATTAGGTTATGTAGTAAATGACCACAAATAACTTTTATTTGACACTTTAAAAAAATATGAACTATCCGGAGCTATCAAATAATTCGTCTTGACTGGGACACCCTGTGTATTTCAATAAAAATTTTCGATCAGATTTTTCATTAACTGGACCATCTTAATTCCAAATTAGTTCGAATAATGAAGGTTTTACTGCACAAAACAGGGAAAACAGTAATGTAAACCATAAAATGTGTAAAAAATACATAGCGTTTTGCAATATCGACACAAACATTTACTCTGCGTAGGCTTAAAATATTTAAACAATAAAAAATGATATTAATATGTGTCTATATTTATTAATAAATTTATAAATTTACACTAAATATGCAACTGGACCGATCACATTAATCGTAACTAATAAATTTTATTCTTATTACTGCGAGTAAAGAACTTTTATTAACAAATTCGTTTACGATATTAGAAACACAATTATTGCTTTGAAAAATATTAGTGGCTTTAAAATTCAACTTTTGTGCAGTTCTTAGCTATGAACCAATTATTGATCTTCAAATGTTGAAAAAACGAAAAAAATGATTTAAAAAAAAAAATGTTCATAATAAACTGGAGCAGTGTAGCAATGAAAATTATTTGCTCCGGACTCCGCTCCAGATCCGGGCAAAAACCCATTCCTCCACTGCTCCGTGCTCCAGCTTCGTGCTCCGCTCCAAACCCCTGGTTGAAAGTTGAAACCAATTGTAAGCATATTTGATAAAAAATGCTCAAACTATTTGCATGATTCATTAATGGAGTATTAATAAGTTTCATAAATAATTTACTTCAAAATGAATAAATATTTTTTTAATCATTTTATCTCTTGTAGAAATTCTATAGGTACTACAATAATTTAGGTACCTCTGTTCATCATTAGATTCACTATTAATTAAAATTATTTATTATAATTTATGTTTGCTTTATATTGTTTCAGGGAACTGAACTCATATCAAAGTTTTTGTCTGTCCGAAAAATATTAAATCGACTAAAATTTTGTAGAATCGCTTGCGGTTGTTTATTAGGCAGCCAACATTTCTTAATAACGACATATTATATTTTCTAATGAGTCCGGGTCCCACGGCTCAAACTCGTTGGTTCTAAACTCCGAGTTCCGTGAACGAGTATAATCAAAGTGATAAGTGAGGCCAATAGGCCAAACTAATTAGTACAGTGCGGCAAAACGTGTAAGTGCATCGTGTAAACACTGACCGCGATGGCTTACGCGACAAGTGCCGCTAGCACGCAACACGACCCGTTAAATAATACGGGTAAATATGATCAAAACGCACAGTTTTCTCAACAAATTTTCCCAAATTCTCAAGCTCATTCTAACGTTCAGAGAGAATGGCAAGAAGTTGCACGAAAAAGAGGGCAAAAAGCAAGCCCTGAAGGGCCAAAACGAGAAACAAAACAAACAAAACTACAAGACTACTGGCTAAACTACCCGGTAGACACAAATAACAGATTTGAAACACTGAAAAATAATGAAGAAGGTAATAACATCGATAACACACAAACCAAACAGACTCCCAAACCGCCACCGATTTTTGTTGCCGGGGTACAATACATACAGCCCCTTACCGAACTTTTATTAGAAACAGCCAAAGACGAATATATTCTAAAAGCACTAAACAATGATCAAATAAAAATACAACCCAAATCAACAAACAGCTTGCTGAGATCTTATAATTCTGGGTCGTGGGCGTATAATAATTATTAGTATTGCCGATTAAAATGAGTGTAATAACACGCCATCAAACATAAACACCAACTTTATTAGCAAATAACAATCCTTGTATTATTAACAACTTCGGCGATATCACCAACACAATTCTACTTTCTTAATATTTATAACGTAAATATTCCACTGTTCTTTACAACAGGCTAAATAACTCGCCGTTTTAGTCCTAGCCGACTCCTCGCTCAACCCTGTGAGCAGACTCTCTTCGCTCGCTCCTCGTGAGCGACTTCCCTCGCTCGCTCCTCGTGAGCGACTTCCCTCGCTCGCTCCTCGTGAGCGACTTCCCTCGCTCGCTCCTCGTGAGCGACTGTCCTGACTCACGGCTGTGAGTGAACTGTCTTTAATCGCCGCACTTCGCACATTTGTTTCTTTTCCTCCCCACTTCACTTCTCGTGACCATATCAAGCTATACATCTATTATTAATGCGTTTCTAAAATGACAGAAAAAATGACAGAAAAAATTGCATCTAATCTAAGTAAACCTTTATCTCTTATAATAAGCGAGATCCCCATGCTGGAAATGTTACCTGGGACACCCTGTATAGCTAACAATATCTAAAAAAAAAATCCATATGCGTTTTTGTATTATCAACAACAGTCGAGATAAATGAGTTAAAAATGTTGGTCGATTTCACTCAAGCTATGGAATTTTTAAACGAAACCATATCTTGTTTTAAATACCCTCTTGAATAAACAACTTTTGTGTCATTTAATCAACTTTTATTTTAAATATTTAGCAGATAGCTTTATTGTCACATCGAAAAGTGAAACGCCCTGTATATTTAGGAAAACTTACACACAAGCATTAATTCTAAAATTTTTGTTGTATGAATTCAAACAGTACATAGAGGAAATATATTAGTATACATGGAATTGTAATTCAAAATTGATTGCTTGTAGATACACAATATTGTCTATATAGAAGTAGCATCGAATATAATCACAAAGATATGTGTTTGAAAGAGCATACTGTAATGTTTCAGCTGCTTTTTACTAAAAAGTAAGGCTTTGCTCAGAAGTTACTTATGTATTTCAACAAAATACTCGTTTTTTTAATCTAAGCTTGCATGAAAAACGTAAAGAAAAACCTTGCTTTTCTGTTAAAAGTTGAATTTCATCTAATTTATCATGAAATTTTGAGTTTAATTCACATAAAAGGAACAGTAATTTATCACCGCCATTAAAATGACAAACGGTAAGTTGTATGTACACTATGCGTAATGGCGGGCGGAATGGCAGACGCCGATCAATCTGCCGAAACTCCTATCAATTGTGTAAATCCAAAAAGTGATAAGAACTGTAAAGTTTGTAAAGTGGAAGTTAAAAAAGTTAAGATGACATGTGTAAATTGTTTTATGGTTACTCACCCCAGTTGTGCTCGTTCAAAACAATTAAAAATTATTGACGACATCAGCATGCAATGCTGTGAAAAAATTGATAACGCAAACGTGACTGTTGCACCAAAGTGGGTCAACACGCTCCTGACGGAAGTAAAAACCCTTAGGGATGAAAATGGACAACTTAAAAACGAACTCTTTAAATTGAGAGGTGAAGTACAAAATATTAATAATAATTTTAATAAATTACTAACCTACATTGACACAAATCAGGTAAAGGAGAAACCTGCCTTAACTAAAAATGAGAAGACGAATAACAGCATAGTATTGCCATCTGTGGCTTCAGTTTTAAGTGTAAACACCAAACATTCGACTACTATAGAATCAACTAAACAACAAAAAACCGAAGTCATTAACACCGGCTCAAAAAGTGATACCACTTGCATTGTAAACAATAAGCAGGTCAACATTCACCCAAGTACCAGTACCAATACAAAAAAATCAGCTAACACCAAAAACAACATGCTAAATGATTACAAGGAAGTAATTAATGACATAATAATGTTGGGAGACCAAGAACCTAGTAAAATTAAACTTTCCCACTCAGATGAAGCATGGACCGCAGTCCAGAAAAAAAGTGTAAAGGCAAACAACAGTAATACGGACATACTGAAGAGGAAAAGGGACACGCCGTGGTCTGCTGAGGTCAAACACAAAATGAGAAACAAAAATAAGAATCTAATTGTAGGAACATCAACATCGTCAGAATTAATTAAAGCTGCAACGAAATATGCGCACTTTCATGTTTATAGATTGCAACCAAATTTATCGGAAGAAACATTAACGGAATATTTAAACTCCAAAGAATTCAAAGATATAAAATGTGAAACATTACTCTCTAGACACCCTGAGGAATATTCCTCATTCAAGGTATCTATTCCGGACACACAAAAAGAGCAGTTTTTGAAACCTGATGTTTGGCCAACCAATGTCTGCATCAACCGTTTTTTATTTCGTCTTCTAAAACTAAAGAATCCATCTTAATACATCATGACGATGTAGTAGATAACATAAACATTGTACGAATTTTTCATCAGAACGTTCAATGTTTGTCAAATTGCATTGAACAGCTGGAAGTTTTTTTGAGTGATTTTCAGTTTGACTTCTTGTGTATTACCGATCACTGGCAAACTGTCGGAAGTTTGGAATGCATGTGCCCAAGTGGTTTTAATTTAGTAACATCATACTGCAGACCTGAGCGAAAATCACATGGTGGTGTGGCTTTATATTCCCGATCAAACCTTTTGGGGAAAATAAGAGAGGACATCAATTCGCTGTCTGAGTGTTATGTCTTTGAGTGTGCTGCAGCCGAATTTAAAGTTAAAAATGTTTCGCTGCTAATTGTTGTTGTTTACAGGCCGCCTGGACACAGTTCTGATGTTTTCTTTAAAAAAATGAATCTTTTATTGGACGTAGCTTATAGTGAGCAAAAAACATTAATTATTGCGGGGGATTTTAACATAAATTTCCTGCCAAAAACAAATACGAATAGTGTTGACAGACTTGTGCACCTGTTAAACTGCTTTAATATGACATATACCATTAAAGAACCTACACGTGTAACTCATAATAGTAGCACATGTGTAGATAATATTCTAGTAACTAGCGATGTTAAATACTCTGCTGAAGTTTATGAATCCTGCATTTCGGATCACAAAGCGCAGTGTATTGAACTTCAGTATATACTACCAGGTGCGAAACTTCAGAGTTCTTATACTCTTAAGCGACAAACTAACGATCCTAGTAATATGTTAAACTTTTGTAATTTTTTAAAATCTGAATCGTGGCAGGATGTTCTTGTAGCCCCCAATGAGGAAAAATTTACCAAATTTATGTACATTTTCAACTATTACTTTAGTGTTTGCTTTCCGCTAGTCAAAACCAAAATAAAACATCAAAACAACACAAGCAAATGCAACAGCAGAATTGATTCTCCTGTAGTTAATAACGCACGAGAAACTTTAAAATTGTTGATGAATCTCTGTACTATGAATCCCAAGTATAAAGAGCCTTATAAGCTATTTAAACAAAAATATAACGATCTGATCCTTAAAGAAACTAGAAATAAGAATGACTGTTATATAATGAGGCATGAAAATAAATCTAAGGCAATGTGGGAATTAATAAAATCTAAAACTCAAAGCAGTAATTCTGCCCATAGTATAACTACAATGAATATTAATAATCAAACCTTTGATTCTCCCTCTGAATTAGCAAATTTTTTTAATAACTATTTTCTCGATACTGTTCTCAGGGTAGTGTCAACACTGCCTTCAACTAATCAAGATCCCTTAAGTAATATACCTAATTACCCCTGTACACTCTATTTTGTACCCGTAACTGAGGGTGAGATCATAAGCATAGCTGAAAAATTAAAAAATAAAAATTCTTGTGGGAATGATGAAATATCAAGTAAAATGTTGAAAGTATTTATTGCTTTTATAAGTTAACACATATATTCAACTCCTGTTTAGTTGAGGGTATCTTTCCACACGAGCTAAAGACAGCGGTTGTCATACCAGTACCTAAAACAGGGGATTTGTCACTTGCAAGCAACTACAGGCCTATTAGTCTATTGCCTGTTTTTTCAAAAATATTCGAAACTGTTATATATAATAGACTATTAAAACATTTAACAAAAAATAAATTGTTGGCTTGCAGTCAACATGGTTTCATAAAGGGCAAATCAACTGATTCGGCCATATATGAAATGTCTGAATATATATTGTCCGCCTTTGATAATCGAGAGGCAGTGCTTGGCACGTTTCTTGATTTGTCAAAGGCCTTTGACACCATTAATCATTCGATCTTGTTACAAAAGTTAGAACGCTATGGTGTCAGGGGAATACCACTGAAATTATTAACATCATATTTAAACAATAGATGCCAGAAAGTTAAAATCAATAATAAGGGGATAAATTATACATCCACTACAAAGAACATCAGTATGGGGGTACCACAAGGTAGTATACTAGGGCCCCTTTTGTTTATTATATATGTCAATGACTTAGCTAGCCTACCACATTTAGAAAACTGTCTTATTGACACATATGCAGATGACACAAACTTTTTAATCAAGGGAAAGTCAATGGATGGTATGGTTGTACAATTACTTGATGTTTTTTATAGTATGTTGGGATGGTTTACAACTAATAAACTAGTTCTAAACACAGAAAAAACTCAATGTGTGGCCTTTAGATCAGATAGAAGCAAGACTACGGTACCTGTAAATGTCAATTTAAATAATTGTATTATTTCCTTAGTTAAGCAAACAAAATTTCTAGGAGTTCATGTCGATGAACATATGAAGTGGTCGCGACATGTAACTGAACTATGCAACAAATTAGGCACAGTGTGTTTTGCCATGAGAAGGCTGAGTCGCGTTGTTAATAAAAGTACTATGTTGACTATGTACCATGGGAATTTTAATAGCAATATAACATATGGTATAATCTTCTGGGGCGCTTCGCGTTGCCACAATGTTTTTTTATTGCAAAAACGTGTCGTTAGAACAATGCAAAATCTGAGGAGTTCGGAGACATGTCGCGGTCATTTTGTCAACTTGGGAATTATGACAGTTCCATCTGTATACATCTATAAGTGAGGTCCGTCACCTTAGCAGCACCACTTTCTTCAATCATAATAAAACTTATGCCATAATTTTGTGCTAATTTTGTGCTATTTTGTGCCGTAAAAATAAAATTTTGTGCCAACTTCAGAAAAAAGTTATAAACAATTTTCACTCGAGGTTGCTAAGGTGACGCGTAAGCACCACCTTGTCTGAATTAAAATTTGTTTATGCCATAATTTTGTGCTAATTTTGTGCTATTTTGTGCCGTAAAAATAAAATTTTGTGCCAACTCCATAACGAAGTTATAAACAATTTTCACCCGGTGCTGCTAAGGTGACGCGTAAGCACCACTTTGTCTGAATTAAAATTTGTTTATGCCATAATTTTGTGCTCATTTTGTGCTATTTTGTGCCGTAAAAATAAAATTTTGTGCCAACTCCATAACGAAGTTATAAACAATTTTCACCTGGTGCTGCTAAGGTGACGCGTAAGCACCACCTTGTCTGAATTAAAATTTGTTTATGCCATAATTTTGTGCTAATTTTGTGCTATTTTGTGCTGTAAAAATAAAATTTTGTGCCAATTCCATAACGAAGTTATAAACAATTTTCACCCGGTGCTGCCAAGGTGACGCGTAAGCACAATCTTAGGTATCTAAATTAAATTAATTGTTATAATGTTGTACCTACTCTTTATTGTCAACTCCAGAACGAAGTTATAAACAATTGTTTAATTGCAGAACCAAAATTATGATATTTTATTGTTATTGTCAGTAAGTTTTAAATTGTTTAATAATTGTATAAATATTTAATAACATTCTACAATGTAAAACTATACGAGTCAACTATACAAGACAATAATCTGTGACATACCCCACTGGTAATATACGAGTAATTAGATGCTTATTACCTTAGATCTAGTTTTTTTATCTACGGTAAGCGCCTTATTTGATGTTTGGGCTCGTGATCGTCAAATCTTTGTGAAGGACTACTTCACGTCGTTTTGCGTAGAACTCTAGGTTTAGATCAGCTGTTAAGGGTGTAGAAAGTAAATAAAACAACACGCGTTATGTATAAAATGGTATTTATTGTGAATTCTTGTTAGGTACCATTTATATATTTCATACTTTGAACAGATTATCATTCAGATATTGTTGAAAATGCGACGTAGCATGGTTGAGGTTGAGTGTATCGATGTTTGTGTGTAAGATGGTGGAAATGATGATCCTACGGATCATACCTGACAGCGATCTCTCGCCCAGGTTAGACTTCTATGACAGAACCGGGAAGGACCAACCTAGTGTGCCTTCGCCTTCTGCTAGCGATAACTCGCTCAAAAAGCGAATGCACTAGGTCAGAATAGGAGGTAAGCCGCCGGAACACCCTCAAAGCAAATACTCGCCAAGGAGCTTCCAAACAGATTCACCAGGAGGACTAATATCTGGAGTAGCTCTGACAGCGATAACTCGCCCAAAGTTTTGGAAAAAAGGAAAAAGAAAGGTCACGTGTTTGTTCCGCTATTTTCTCCCACCCTAAACTTGCAAAATCTATCATTTCTAATCTACTATAACAAATATACAGGTATTATTCAAAGTAATCCAAAATTTCTTTAATTAATTAACAGAGTATTGAGATACAGAGTTGGTTAACTGGGCCAAAACAAAACTATCTGTGATTGAAGAACAACTATTCTGCGGAAATAAAATGCTTATTTGAAATCATACTCAAAATATTTTTTAATATTATAAGGACACTTTTTAGCGTAGATTTGAAATTTGTTATTAGTTTTTACCTATCTTCATTTGTTTTTATTATTTTAACATGAACTTTTTAAATACGAGTTGTAGTTGGCTGTGACACCATTAAAAAGGCAATTCTCTAAAACTACGTAAGTTATTACAATAATATTGTATTTATTAAGTTTAATCAAATAACCATTGAACAACAAAACCAAACATCACATAACCATAACCATAACCATCTGTACTTAATTAAATACACAAAAATAATTTAAGATATTTGTTACATTGCATAATAATTTATGATTTTTTAATTTCCATTACTATTGTATCTAAATTATAACATGCTTTTTTATGAATAGTACAAACACTTTCGTTTTTAAGATTATTTTCACAAAATAGTTGCTCTTTATTCACAAATCATTTTGGCCCATTTAACTAACTCTGTATCTCATACCGTGTACGAAATCTCCATGCTGTTCACGATAACTGTGACACCCTGTATACAAACTCTCCCAGAAAGGCTCACATCAGTACCTATCATATTATACAGGGTGCACCACGACCCTGAGATTCTTCGATAGCTCCTTTATTAATGAAAATATCAAAAAATGTTTAATACAAATATTGTGCGAACTTATTTTCTACATAACCTAAAATTATTTTCAAATATACAGGGTGTTTCGTTTGACCGGCACATATAAAAATTTAATTTTTTTAAATAGAACACCCTGTACATTTTTACATTTTTGGATTCTTCTTAAAATTTACTTTAAAAAATGTAAAAAGTTATATGGGTCTTAAGTCAACCGTTTTCGTAAAATTTACATTTTTTGAAATTTTTGAGCAATACAGCACTTTCAATTTTTTTTAACATTAAAGTTGTTTAAAATAGCGGTAAAATTTCGTTTAAAATTTAAATTGACAATAGATTAATTAACAAATTGCGCTAGCTACATTTTAAAAATATTATACAGGGTGTTTTTTACGCTTGGTCAAACTTGTGAAACTTTAAACATCGATAAGTAATTTTTCTTAAATGCAACACCCTGTATATTTTTACATTTTCTTGTAGAGAATTTAATTGTGTTTCGAAATTATTAAGCATGTCCTATACCTAAAGTTAATATTTTTCGGGCTATCTCGATTTTTATTAGTATTACTAAGGCAATTAAAATATTTTAAAGTGGTCCATGGACGTGTCGTAATTTTTCAAAGAATTTTTAAACAAAAGAATAAAAAGAGCTGCAACTTTAATTTTAGTCCAATAATGTACCCCTTTTCCCCGAAATTTATCATATAAATTGTTTAAAATTATATCCTTGTTCATGTTCTACGCACAGCCGTAGATGTTGTCTCAAAGACTCTAGCACTCTTGATAACATTTCGGGGGTTATACCATTAAAAGCAACACAGCAAGTAATGCAGTTGCCGAACACAAAATATCCTAATAGATGGATAGGGCGAGGTAGACCAATCTCCTGGCCACCTAGGTCACCTGATCTTACCCCTATAGATTTATTTTTGTGGGGACCCATAAAACAAGTGTATCAAGACCCCCCAACAACTGCTGAAGATGTGCAGAACAGGATTCGTGATGCTTTTGATGGTATAACCCCCGAAATGTTATAAAGGGAGCTAGAGTCTTTCAGACAAGGTCTACGGCTGGGCGTAGAACAAGGACATAATCTTTAACAATTTATACGATAAATTTCGGTAAAATGGGTTACATTATTAGCCTAAAATTAAAGTTGCACCTCTTTTTATTCTTTTGTTTAAAAATTCTTTGAAAAATTACGACTTACGTCCATGGCCCACTTTAAAATATTTTAATTGCCTTAGTAATACTAATAAAAATCGAGATAGCTCGAAAAATATTAACTTTAGGTATAGGACTTGCTGAATAATTTCGAAACACAATTAAATTCTCTACAAGAAAATGTAAAAATATACAGGGTGTTGCATTTAAGAAAAATTACTTATCGATGTTTAAAGTTTCAGAAGTTTGACCAAGCGTAAAAAACACCCTGTATAATATTTTTAAAATGTAGCTAGCGCAAAGTGTTAATTAATCTATTGTCAATTTAAATTTTAAACGAAATTTTAACACTTTTTTAAATAACTTTAATGTAAAAAAAAATTGAAAGTGCTGTATTGCTCAAAAATTTCAAAAAATGTAAATTTCACGAAAACGGTTGACTTAAGACCCATATACCCTTTTACATTTTTTAAAGTAAATTTAAAGAGGAATCCAAAAATGTAAAAATGTACAGGGTGTTCTATTTAAAAAAATTAAATTTTTATATGTGCCGGTCAAACGAAACACCCTGTATATTTGAAAATAATTTTAGGTTATGTAGAAAATAGGTTCGCACAATATTTGTATTAAACATTTTTTGATATTTTCATTAATAAAGGAGCTATCGAAAAATCTCAGGGTCGTGGTGCACCCTGTATACCTAATATAAAAGTATAATCTCAAATTTTACAGGATGTCCACCTATTGTGTATTTCCTTTATATCTGGTTTAAAAAATTAAAATGAATATTTAGCAACAACATTTGTCGGAGAGTTTGAGTTCCATAACTTTTTACTTTAAATACAATACGCTGCATGAACTTTAATTTTTGATTCTAAAAGAAATGGTTTATCAAAAATGTATGATGTTCATCATATCAAAAATCAATCGTTTTGGCGTTAAGTTTTTTTAGTCCATTAAGCAACATCTTAAACATAAATGAAGTTTTTAAATAAAAATCCCTGTATTTGTTACATATTGTTGTAGATAATTTAATCCTACTTAGAAAACTATACGGTCATTTATTTAAAACCATTATTTGTTGATTATTTGCTTTTTTACACATGTTTATTGTATTAAAAATTGTCTTGTATAGTTGTCTCGTATAGTTTTGCATTGTAAAATGTTATTTAATATTTATAAAATTATTAAAGAATTTATAACTTACTTGCAATGACAATAAAATATTAACTAAAAATATCATAATTTTTGTCCTACAATTAAACAATTGTTTATAACATCGTTCTGGAGTTAAAAAAGAGTACAACATTATAACAACTAATTTAATTTAGAAAAGATGGGGCTTACGCTTGATCTTGAAAGCAACGGGAGAAAATCGTTTACTTTTAGTTTTTTCCATCAATCTATCGTTGTGGCGTTTGTTTTGTTTAGTCCATTAAGCAACATTTTAACCATAAATAAAGTGTTTAAATAAAAAAGCCTGTATTTGTTACATATTGTTGTAGATAATTTAATCTTACTTAGAAAACTATACGGGTGTTGTTATTTGACTTAAATTAATATTTGTCTAGTGGACAATGTAATAGAGTATTTTTTACTGCAGTATTTTTCGTTTAAGAATTACACTTTTTTTAGCAAATATAATTTGTTGATTTGTAACATCTGCACACTGCACAGTTAAATAATAATCATTTATTGTGTTAATCACAAGATATAGAGTATGTGTTGTAAATGCGTGCTTAACGTATTATTCCCAAACGTTTACTTTAAGCTTTTGCCATAAATCTATCAAAAAATATTGATAAGTTACTATAACCTTGCTTCTGAAACGTATTTGCATTTTTGATTGACAAAGGAAGTAAAGTATAAATGAAACATTAATGGTAACAAGAATTCACAATAAATACCATTTTATACATAACGCGTGTTGTTTTATTTACTTTCTACACCCTTAACAGCTGATCTAAACCTAGAGTTTTACGCAAAACGACGTGAAGTAGTCCTCCACAAAGATTTGACGATCACG
The DNA here is from genome assembly GCA_947652605.1 of Elmis aenea. NCBI lineage: Eukaryota > Metazoa > Arthropoda > Insecta > Coleoptera > Elmidae > Elmis > Elmis aenea. The sequence goes on from OX393576.1 coordinate 56,267,637, forward strand.
AGCCCAAACATCAAATAAGCCGCTTACCGTAGATAAAAAACTAGATCTAAGGTAATAAGCATCTAATTACTCGTATATTACCAGTGGGGTATGTCACAGATTATTGTCTTGTATAGTTGACTCGTATAGTTTTGCACTGTAGAACGTTATTAAATATTTATAAAATTATTAAACAATTTAAAACTTACTGACAATAACAATAAAATATCATAATTTTTGTTCTGCAATTAAACAATTGTTTATAACTTCGTTCTGGAGTTAACAATAAAGAGTAGGTACAACATTATAAC